>CAUYQV010143162.1:0-46174 GCA_963574575.1 Galagoides demidoff
TATTAAATTATAATGTTGTACATTGATGCATTTATGGGGTTCAGGGTACTGCTTCGATATACGATGTGAAATGCTTACGTCGAACTAAGTAACACATCCATCACAATTATACTCATTTCTTAATAGTTTTGAAATGTACCATTGCATCATGCACATTAGGTGAGGTTCCCCAAATACCCTCCCTCCTCCCATGCCCCCTCCCCTCCCCTCTCTCTCCTCTTCCCTTCTACTTTCTTGACTATAATTATGTTTTGCTATTCATATGAATGTGTAGGTGGTTATATGTTGATTTCATAGTAGTATTGAGTACATTGGATAGTTTTTTTCCATTCTTGAGATACTATACTAAGAAGAATATGTTCCAGCTCCATCCAGGTAAGGATAAAAGATGTGAAGTCTCCATTTTTTTTAATGACTGCATAGTATCCCATGGTGTGCATATACCACAATTTGTTAATCCATTCATGGGCCGATGGACACTGGCTGCTTCCATGTCTTCCCTATTATGAATTGGGCTGCAATGAATACTCTGGTGCAAATGTCTTTGTTGTAAAATAATTTTGATCATCTGGGTATATAACTAGTAAAGGAATTGCAGGATCAAATGGTAGGTCTACTTTTAGTTCCTTGAGTGTTCTCCAAACTTCTTTCCAAAAAGGTTGTATTAGCTTGCACTCCCACCAGCAGTGTAGAAGCATTCCCTTTACTCTGCATCCATGCCAACATCTATAGTCTTGGGATTTTGTGATGTGGGTTAATCTTACTGAAGTTAAATGATATCTCAGAGTGGTTTTGATTTGCATTTCTCTGATGATTAAGGATGATGAGCGTTTTTTCATGCGCTTGTCTTCATCAAAGAAGTTTCTGTTCAAGTGTCTTACCCACATAGAAATAAAGTTATTTAGTCATTTCTTATTGATTAGTTTGAGTTTTCTGTAGATTCTAATTATCAGACCTTTGTTGGAAGAATAACCTACAAAAATCTTCTCCCATTCTGAAGGTTATCTGTTTGCTTTATTTACTATGCTCTTGGCTGTGCAAAAGCTTTTTAGTTTGATCAGATCCCAGTAATGTATTTTTGGTGTTGCTTCAATTGCCCTGGGGGTCCTCCTCATAAAATATTCTCCCAGGCCATTTTCTTCTTCATCTTTTCTAGAAAGGATGCTAGATATTATCAAATGCTTCAAGTGTTTTCCCTGCACTCTTTTCTACTATTTTTATAGTTTCATGTCCTAAGTTTAAATCTTTTATCCAGTGAGAAGCAAGTTTTGCTAAGGGTGAAAGGTGGGGATCCAGTTTCAGTCTTCTACAGGTCACCAGCCAATTCACCCAGCACCATTTGTTAACTAGGGAGTCTTTTCCCCACTAAATATTTTTGATAGGCTTGTTGAAGATCAAATGATGATAAGTAGTAGTTTTATCTCTTGGTTCTCTATTCTGTTCCATAAATCTACCACTCTGTTTTTGTGCCAGTACCATACTGTTTTGATCACTATAGATTTATAGTGTAGCCTGAAGTCTGGTAATGTGATACCTCATGATTTGTTCTTATTTCTGAGTAATGTATTTTCTGTTCCAGGTTTTTTCTGTTTCCATATAAAATGAAGTACTATTTTTTCAAGTTCTTTAATGTATGACAATGGTGCTTTAATAGGGATTGCATTAAATATGTAGATTGCTTTGGGTAGTATGGACATTTTAAAACATTGATTCTTCCCAGCCAGGAGCATGATATGTTTTTCCATTTGTTAACATCTTCAGCTATTTCTTCTCTCAGAGTTTCATAGTTATCTTTGTAGAGATCCTTCCTTTGTTGGTAAATTCCCAGATATTTCATCTTCTTTGGACTATTATAAAAGGAATAGAGTCCTTGGTTGTTTTTTTCAGCTTGACTATTGTTGGCATATATAAAAGCTTCTGACTTGTAAGTGTTGATTTTGTATCCTGAGATGCTGCTGTATTCCCTGATCACTTCTAAAAGTTTTGAAGTTGAGTCCCTGGGATTTTCCAGGTATAGGTTCATATCATCAGTGAAAAGTGAGTTTGATCTTCTCTGACCCTATATGGATTCCCTTGATTGCCTTCTCTTGCCTGATTGTGATGGCTAAGACTTCCATTACTATGTTAAATAGCAGTGGAGACAATGGGTATCCTTGCCTCATTCCTGATCTGAGTGGAAATGTTTTCAATTTTATACCATTCAATATGATATTGGCTGTGAGTTTGCTGTAGACGGCCTCTGTGAGTATAACAAATTTCCCTTTTATGCCTATTTTCTTAAGAATTCTGGTCATGAAAGGATGCTAGATATTATCAAATGCTTTTTCTGTATCAATTGGGGAAATCATACGGTGTTTGTTTTTTATTTTATTGATGTGATGTATTATATTTATAGAATTGTATATACTGAACCAACCCTGTAACCCTGGAATAAAACCAACTTGATTATGGTGTATAATTTTTTTGATGTGTTGTTGAATTCTGTTTGCTAAGATCTTATTGAATATTTTTGCATCAATATTCATTAATAATATTGGTCTATAATTTTCTTTCTTTGTTGGCTCTTTTCCTGGTTTGGGGATCAGGGTGATATTTGCTTCATAGAATGTGTTGGGAAGTATTCCATCTTTTTCTATGCTTTGCAAAACGTTGTATATCATACGTACTAGTTCCTCTTGAAAGGTCTGATAGACTTCAGATATGAAGCCATCTGGTCCTGGACTTTTCTTTTTAGGGATATTTTGTATTGTTGATGCTATTTCAGTGGTTGATATAGGTCTATTCAAGGTTTCTAGTTCTTCCTGATTGAGTCTAGCAAGGTGGCATGCTTCCAGGTATTGGTCCATTTCCTTCAGATTTTCATATTTCTGAATAGAGATTTTTGTAGTAATCATTGAGGATTTTTTGAATTTCTGAAGTCACTGTTGTTCTTTCTCATTTCTCATTTCTTATAGATGACATTAGAGATTTTACTTTTCTATTTCTGGTTAGGTGACCAAAGGTTTGTCAATTTTGTTAATCTTTTCAAAAAACCAACTTTTTGTTTCATTGATCTTCTGAATGATTCTTTTGTTTTCAATATTTTGAATTCTGCCCTAACTTTTGGTTATTTCTTTTCTTTTACTGGGTTTGGGGTTGGAATGGTCTTCATCTTCCAGTTGCTTGAGATGATCCATTATGTGGTTGGCTTACTCTCTTTCTGTTTTCTTGATGAAGGCTTCCAATGGTATACATTTCCCTCTTAGGACTGCCTTTGTAGTAACCCACAGGTTTTGATAATTTGTGTCTTTGTTATCATTTTGTTCCAAAAATTTGGTTATTTCCTTCTTAATCTCATCTTTGACCCAGTTATCATTCAGCCTAAGATTATTTAGCTTCCATAATTTTGTTTGAGCATGAAGATTCCTGTTGCTGTTGAGTTCAGCTTTTATTCCATGGTGGTCTGAGAAGATACAAGGAATAATTTCTATACTTTAAATCTGCTGAGGTTACACTTGTATCCTAGGATATGATCTATGTTGGAGGATGACCTGTGGGCTGATGAGAAGAATGTATATTCAGTTTTATTAGGATGAAATGTTCTGCAGAGATCTGTAAAGTCTATTTGTTCTAGGGTCAGGATTAAGTCTAATATTTATTTGTTTAGTTTCTTCTTGGAGGATCCATCCAAAACTGCCAAAAGGGTGTTAAAATATCCAACTATTATAGCGCAGGAAGATATCAAGTTGTTCATATCCACTAGAGTCTGCTTTATGAATTGAGGAACATTCTGATAGGGTGCATAAATGTTAATTATTGAAATATCTTCATGTTGGGTATTTCCCTTGACAAATATGTAGTGACCATACTTATCTTTCTTTATCTTTGCTGGTTTAAAGTCAATTGCATATGTTACTAAAATTGCAACCCCTGCTTTTTTTTCTGGTTTCCACTTGCCTGTAATATACAAGTCAATCCCTTCACCCTGAGTCTATTTTTATCCTTTATGGTAAGGTGAGATTCTTGTATACTGCAGATACCCAGTCTGAGTTTATGTACCCAGTCAGCCAGCCTGTGCCTCTTTAGAGGACAATTTAAACCATTCATATTAATTGAGAGAAATGATAAGCCTGGTTCTGTTTTGGGCGTTATGATTTTTGGATGTCCAGTGGACATTTTTAATCCTTTCACCACTATGGAAGTTGGGTTTTGTTCAAAAATTTGAATATTCAAAAGCTTTGTTTTTAAGTTCAAAGATCCTTTCTCAGCCTGGTCAACTCTATTACTGAGGGATTCTACTGTATTTCAGAGCTTCTTTTATTTCTTTGAGCTCTACTATCTCTTTTCTCCTTATTCCCATATCTTTGATGACTTGGGCTTTGAATTCATTAATTTCTTGAGACAACTTTAGAACTACTCTTTGGAATTCACTTTCTATCTTTTCTTCCATTCTATTTGTCTTATTTGCAATCCATATTCTAAATTCAATTTTTGACATTGCTGCCATTTGTCTATGCATGTCATCTTTAGTTATATCTCTTTTGTCATTTCTTGGGGGGTTGATCTACTCTGGTTATTCATGTTGCCAGAATTCTTCTGTTGAGTCTGCACCATGTTCATTTTCCACTGTTTGGTTATTAGAACTGGTAGCGTGAGATTGAATTAGGGTTCCCAGGTAGTAGAGATACCCCTTACCAAAGCACTAGGCTTTGTAATTGTGGCTTATCTCCTCAACCTTACATAGGCCCCTGTAAGAGTTTTAGCCAGAGACTTTGAGGACCTACTTGGTGAGCTAGCACAAGCTAGCTTTGTTTTGATAGCTACCGCTACCCTATCCTAAGAAACCACAGTATTAGGTTTAAATCTTGACTGTGGAGAGATACAAACAGCTGTGGCACCCAGTCCCCACCCTTCAGTTCTTTTTCGCTACAGAATTTTGAAGGTCAACTTCAGAATGCCCCTGAGTGGACAGTTCCAGACACAGGTTCCAACCAAATTGTCTCAGGCAGTGCAAACCCTGCCCAACAGAGAGGGATTCAAGGGTCTCCAACAGCACAATTAGAGCCAGGGATCCACACTGCTGCCTGCCAGACTCAGTCCACACTGTTGTCTACATCTCTGCTCACTGGCCCAGCTAGAGCCGGGGCCATGCCCTACCAGCCAGTCTCAGTCCACATCTGGCTACCATCTGCTTGCCAGATTGGGGGACCACACCCATGCCTGCCAGTCTTAGTCCACTGCCTAGCAAGCCTCTGTTCACAGGCTCTGTTAGAGTTAGGGCACCAAGCCCCACCTTCTGGTCTCAGTCTACACACAGCTAACCTCTGCTTGCCAGACCATTTGAAGTCAGGGGACCATGCCTGCCTGCCAGTCTCAGTCCACTGCCTGGCAAACCTCTGTTTGCAGGCTCTGTTGTAGTCAGGGCACTGGGCCTTCCCTCTGGTCTCAGTCAACACACAGCAAGCCTCTGTTTGCCAGACAAGTTGGAATCAGGGAACCACTCCCCTCCTTCCACCTGCCAGTCTCAGTCCACTGCCTGGCTAGCCTCTGTTCACAGGCTATGTTAGAGTCAGGGCGCCACACTCTGCCCACATGCCTCAGTCCTCACCTGGTAAGCATCTGCTCACCAGCCCCACTGGAGTTAGTGGACCATGCCCTAGCCCTCAGATCTTGGTTCACACCCAGAAGGCCACTGCTTGAGGGTTCTGTTGGAATCAGGGGATCACACCTTGCTCTCAGGTAATAGTCCACACCTATCAAGCCTCCGTTGGCAGGTCCAGCAAGGGCTGGGACCAACCCTCTCTGCCAAACTCAGTCTACATGGGGCAACCACTCTCCTGCTGTGGGAGCCATCAGAGTAGGGGATTCTGCACCCTATCCCACCAGACACAGCTTGAATTGAGGGTCAACACTACCACTGGCTGGGCATAGTTATAACCAGGGGACTGCTTCTCCTCCCGCCAAGTGTCCCTTTCTTCCCACACCCTTTCTTCCCCGTTAGTCACAGATTCTGTCCTGATGGTTGGCAGTCCACACTATGCCCAGATCTTTCAGGACAAGACCAAACACTCTATGCTTTACAGGGGGCAGAACTTCAGACCGCCATGGGTGGGGATAGGGTAGACTTTCAGTTTGGACTTGTGGGGGAAAATATCTGTTCAATGTTATGCCTGGCAGGGTGGTGTGTAGATTCATAAGTGGCACCTCCCTGGAGAAAGAGACCTGGAGTTTAGCGGCTCTCTCCAGTGAGGTAAAATGAGAGGTCTTTTGTTCCCTGCTCATTCACAGATAGCCTGCACCAGGACCCCTACTTGGGGCAGGGATCTCCCATCCTCTAGTTGATAGGCTTTGTACTTGTAATTTGTTTTCTTGAATGCTCTTCCTTGGAGTTAAAGCTTGCCGTACTTCTTTCTTGGCTCAGCTCCTGGTCTTTGGCTTTATAGAGTCTGATCCCATCCACTTTTTCTTCCTCTACTCAGGAGCCTCTGCCAACGGTTGCTACCAGTCAGCCGTCTTCCCACCAGACCTGATTTATGAACTTTACATATAAAGGTATTAATTAGTTCACTCTGATACATATCGCAGACATTGTATTTTCAGTTTTCTATTAATTTCATGTTTTTTTTTATTGACCTCTGGAAATGACTTTTTTGGTATAATAATTTTTTCTATGATTTCTTTGTGCCCATAGTGCTGTAATTTGTAAACCATTTTCTGACCCCATTTTTGCAGAGTATAATTTCATTTATTTGCATTTGTATCTTTATCTCTCTAACTTTTATTTTGGTATACTTTAAAATAGAGAAAAATTTTATTTCCCCTCAAATTATTAGCTAATTTAATCAACATTATTCATTTTTATTTGTATGTGTATCAAGAAGTTTGTATTTTTATTCTGCTCTGTATTCTGATAGGGAATATCAGTTAACATTTATTGTTCTGCCTACTTCTCATGTAGCATTATTAACTGATGTAATTATCTGATTTTCCCAGAGAAGCCTTAAAACCTCTCTGTCTAATTGACACCCCAGTCTCCAAAAATGTAGCTATAATTACTATTGGAATTGAATTAAATTTATAAATATGAAGGAGAATTGACATCACTCCAATGTTGACTTTTCCATATAGTCAATGGCTTTTTATTTTTATTCAAATATTTATTTTTTTGTGTGTATGCCCTTGTTTAGGATTATATATAGTTATTATTATATAGTTTTCCTCATATGTGTACATTAAATTTTTTTTAAAATTTTTATTGTCTTGTCAATGGAATTATTTTCTCTTCATATAGAGATGAGAAAATCACTCATTTAAAAAATTATAGAGCGGTAGACATTTTCAAACTTGGGCATTCAAGAAGTATCCTTTGTCTTTATTTTCTTTAAATGAAATCATATTTTACATAGACCTTCCCACCTACCCATCCCCACCTGTCTGCACTGTGAAGAAAAGCAATCAGTGCCAGTTTTTATGGAGCTTTGTCTCTCTTCAACATCACTAAGGCTCTTACTTGATATATAGAAAATGGGCAAAGCTTTCACAGCCCCAGAAGGACATGAGATGTTCTACTGGCTCATGCCCAGGGGCCACAGCACCTTAAGCTGGGTGGAGAGACCCTATTCCTGGTATTCCTTCCTTCCCTGGGGCCTACCAGGGAAGCTTAAGGACCTGCATTCTCTTTTCCTTTCCTAGTCATGGGCATTTTCCTCTCTGGCACTGCCAGCCTTGCTCCTCCCACCAAAACTCTTTTTAGGAGATGAGCTTTAAGTGAGAACAAAACCGTGCAGGCCAGCTGTATGCAGGCTCCTTCTGCTTTCAGTGTGGCCACACCCAAGTCCAAGGTGAGGAGAATGAAAGCAAATTAATTAATTGGCTGCCTTTTTGGAACAGAGGAGCTAGAAATTGAAGGGAAAATAAATTACAAATAAATACTTCAATTAATTTTCTTGACCTTTGTGTATGAGTTTTGATGTGTATTTATAACTAGTCAATTCACTGGTCTCTCTAATTAGTTCTAATAGATTTATTTTCTTTTTCATCAGAATTTGCTTGTCAAAATGATACTGGGAATAATATACTTTTTCTTTCATATTCAAATATGATCTATATACCTGGAAGGACCACTGGTAGGTCTTAGATTGAATGCTAATGCTATTATGTAACCAGTAGATAATTAATTATTACAGTAGACTTTGATGACTGTCTACCTCTCCTTTGTCTTTTTTACTTCTCAAAATGTGGTCCCTAGATGAGCAGAATCAGCATTACCTGGGAACTTTTTAGAAATGTGACATATCATTGTCTACTCCAGAGCTACTGAATCAGAAACTCTAGGATAAGATCCAGCAAGCTCTGTTTTAACAAGCCCTTCTGATGATTTTGATACATGCTGAATACCATTCTCTTTTACATCATAATCAGGTGCCCATCTATACCTCATGGGTACTTTGGGTTTCTAAAATTTTTAGGCAGTTCCAAATCACCACTATCATTTAAGGAATTTAAGGATAAGGTTATTGAAACAATACGATGAAATCAGTGTTTATGCAAAAAGTCAACATCAATTTTTTGTACCCAAAGTTGTATCTTTAGAGAAACAACCCTTTTATTGACAAGCAGTTCCAGAATTTGGTATGAGAGAAAGCAAAATTCATTTAGCAAGAACTATACAAAATTGGATTTTTTTTTTTTTTTGAGACAGAGTCTCACTTGGTCATTCCAAAAGATTTTTCTTTTGAGTAACTATGCTTTTAAAACTTCATAAGCAATAATGCTGTTATTGATGGAATTATTTTAGATGCTATCTCTTGACAATGGATTATGCTTTTTCTTATCTTTTTTAATTTTAATTTCATTTCACTTTATTTATTTATTTATTTTTGTCACCCTCCGTAGAGTGCCAGGGAGTCACATTTTACAGGAAACTCAAACTCTTGGCCTTAAGTGCTTCTCTTGCCTCAGGCTCTCAAGTAGGTGGGATTATAGGTGCCCTCCACAATGCCCGCTATTTTTTAGAGATGGAGGCCTCGCTCTGGCTCAGGCTGGTCTCAAACCTGTGAGCTCAGGTGATCCACCCACCTCGGCCTTCCAAGTGCTGAGATTATAGGCATGACTGAACTGGCTGAAGTCAAGTCAGTTTAAGCCTGGCTGACCTGTAGAAAATTTTATGCATCAAAATCTTTTTTACACTGGCTCAAAATTTTTTTACACCGTAGCTCAGTGGCTAGGGCACTAGCCACATATGCCGGAGCTGGCAGGTTTGAATTCAGTCTGGGGCTGCCAAACAACAATGGCAACTACAACCAAAAAATAGCCAGGCATTGTGGTGGGCACCCGTAGTCCCAGCTACTTGGGAGGCTGAGGCAAGAGAATCACTTAAGCCCAAAAGTTGGAGATTGATGCGAGCTATGATGCTATGACACTCTACCAATGGTGACATAGTAAGATTCTGTCTCAAAATAAATAAATAAAAAATAAAAAAAAACTTTTTTATAAAGTTAAATTATAAAATAATTACTATTAATCATCATCATAATTAATGATTTATAATTGTATATATAATTAATACAGATAATTGTTTTTATATAATGTTTTATAATTATAAAAATCTTACAATTGTTATATAAAATCCTTTTTATAAATAAGTATTTTTATTTTAAAACATTTAAAACTAATCTTTTTTATAAGACTGACTTTGAATGATCAAAGTCTCCTGCTTATTTGCATGTGGTTTGCCCCTTGAAGCTTTGTGATCTTTCACAGTGTTACAATACTAGAAATGACATCTTTGTATTTTTTAATCTGAGTCAGTGGCTTCTTTGGTAAATTAGTCTGTTTTTAGGTGCTTAGTCTCCTCAGAGAGATATGAGGAATATGAATAATTTCTGTGGATATTAATGGGAGACCCTCAAAAGCCCTACTTTCTTTGCATTATTTTCTTGAAGGATTTCAGAGAAAATAACAGAGTTGGAAAATATATGATGTTTTCTTATTTGGCATTTTTAAATGAAGTCACTCTCCCAGGACAGATGCCACTGTTTGCAGTCTCACCTGAGTCCTTGTGATGTATGTATCTTTTTAGAATGATACTTCTACCAAGACTATCTGTCCTGTGCCGTTATTTCAGTCACTGTCTTGGAGACTAGTCTAAAAAAGACTATAGGAGAATTATTTGTCCTTTTTGATCACTCTTTCTTCCTTCTGACACTATCCCATGCCTTTATTTTTAACTGTTTTAACATTAACTTTTTTGTTTGTTTAGTTGTTAGAGCCAGACTTGATGACAATTCGGGCTGTAAATTTCAGTCTTACCATATATTAACTATATGCTTAGGTTAGTTTCCTCATCTATAAAATGGAAGTGGTAATCCCGACCTCACAGGATTGTCTAGAGTAGTAAATAAATTACGCTTAGATGGGAGGAATAAGTGCTGGTAATCTATAGCACTGGAGGGTGACTACAGTTAGCTACAACTTATTGAATTTTCAAAAATAGCCAGAAGAGAGGATTTTGAACATTCCCAACCCAAAGAAATGATAAATGTTTGAGGTGATGGATATTCCAATTATCCTGAATTGATCATTACACACCATATACATACATGTACTGGAATGTCAGATGTACCTGATAATATTTACAATTATTATGTGTCAATTAAAAGTTAAAAACAAAATAGTAAATTAGATAATGTATTTAAAGTACTTAGAATTTATTCTGCTTAGCTAATAACATCTTATCAGCACATGAGAGATAATCTTCTACTCCCACCCCATTATTTTCTAATTATTTGATCTGATTAGAAATAGAAATACTAAGATTTAAAACACATTATATCTTCGGATACATTTTACTTCAAAACTAGGTTCTGTGTGTGATTGAGGTCAATTTACGACTATTCAAAGAATATGTAGTAAAATATTATTTTTATAAAGAAGGAAATGAAGTTTTCAGATTGTAAATGAAGTTATATTTACAACCTGAGGGTACCTTCCCATTTATTGATCAAGGAATTCTTTCTAAAAGTTTTTGAGGTTGGCAATGAATTTCTCTTGTAGGTCAGAGTTTACTGTTGTAGGGTTTAGGGCTTTCTTTGAGAGAAAGGAGTTCTAGTTCTAGTATTTCTGGGTCTTGTTATGGAGTATATCCAAGGAAATTATATAATAAAGGATGAATCTATTAGGAACTTCATGAATGTGCATGGTCAGAGGCTGCCTGTCCATGTGTGTGACTCTACTATGGCTAAAGTCAAGAGCTGCAAGTAGCAAAACCCATAAGTCCAGAACATCCCTTCCACTTATTGTTTAGAGGTCTATGCTCAATATAACAGAACTAACACACACCTCATAAGGGAAAGCTCAGGCCTGGCTCAACCTGGAGGCCAAGAGATGGTCCCTAGTTGGCTGGTCTGAAACGTCTTTTGATATAGCTTGGGCTATGGAAATCATGAGCTGTATTGATGCTATCGTGAGAAATCAGATGAGGGGAAGGCCAGGACATACGATGATATGAATCAGAGCTCCCTTTATTACCACATGCAAGTAATGCAGTCACATAAATATGCAGACAAAAAATGCCAGTGTTAATCAAATAGGTCAACTAATAATTGAGGGCCATGGAAAGATAAGATACTGTAGGGGCAAAGAAGTAGTATTTTTTCCTCATCCATCACAGAATTCATGGCTGAAACCTAGGTAACAAAAGATAGATTAACAGGAAGAAAGCATAAGAAATTTACTTAACGATGTTTTGCATGATACAAGAAACTTCAAAAATTAAGACCTCAAGATCCAGGGAAAACTATGTATTTTTACACATAGGTTTGATGAAGAAAGGAGAGTTGGATAGAATGTGGTTGGACCAAAAGGATGTGATCTGAAGGCAAATGAGGAAGAACAACTAGCAAGGCCTTCTTGTTCACCTTCTCCTTGTCCTGTCTGTGTAGCTTTCCTTCTCCCTGGGTGTGTGGCAGAACACCTGTCACAGAAGGATCTGATATCCTATCTTCAGGAGGATGGGTCAGAGTTGACCCTTCTAAGGTATAGGGCTTGCTTTGTAATAAAGGAGTTCTAGTTTCTATGATAACCCTTGTGTGGGGACAATAAGAGGGGGAAGGAGGGCAGGAGAAGGACAGAAAGATATGGCTTCTGGGGCCCTTTATAATTTCCTTCTGTTCAAAGTACTCAGCATGCCAAGACACCATGCTCTGGGGTATCATTTTTGAGTCCCAATGCCATTTAACAGACCACAGTGCCAGATTTCAGGGAAGTAGAGAAGGACAGTGGGGAAGCAGAACGTTGCTATACAGCTTGCTCAGGGCAAGGGAGAGGGAGGAGCTGAATGTGAGGAATCAGCTAGGGGCAGTAAATATTTCTGTCTACCATCCCTGATGGGGGTTACTTCTATCATCCTTTAGTTCATTTTCAAAACTAGAGGTCATTTTTGTAACATAACAATGGCATTATCAGAACCTAATTCTATAAAGTTTTGGATGCTCCTAAAGTTTCTAGGGAGGGAGATGCCTCAGAATCCCTGCTGATCCCATTTCATGGCAGCTACATATGCCGGCGTTTCTGTAGGTGTCCTCCTGAATGTGAAACACTGTCTGCATATATCTGAGAACCATGTGGTCCTCTCATCTTTTAGAAGTGTGCTAATTCAGCCCTTCTCAACAGTAAATTTCACATATATACTTCTCAAATTTAGCTTCCATTATAGTGACAGTGAATTAATCTGTCACCATTCCCCACATGTATTCCAGTGTCCTTTAGTCAGAATCTGTAGGACTGTATTTCTACTGCTGGGATTACACTGAAGTGGGCTAGTGGGGATCATTTAGGACAAAGGTGAGGGGAGTACCGACAGGGGCCCCTTATCTGAAGTTTCATTGCCCACCATGCATTGCTGCTTCCTCTACCTTTTGGGTTGCCAACTCTCCATATATAGGGTTCTTCTGTGGGTTTAACTCTCTGACCCTATCAGATCATTGGCCTGCAGATGGCTTTATTCAAAGTTATTTTCCTTGTTATTGAGCACCTTCTCAGCTCTGCTTAATGTTTTTGGGACTGAACTGTTCCTTGCTACAGTTTATAATATCTGTGATGTATTTAAGTAACTCCGGAGTCTTGGCTTTTAACACTCTCATCCAATTATGATGTTCAAATCTTGATCTGAACTATGTGTTTAAGGCTTTTACTAAGAACCTTGGGTAGAGGGGAGTCTGCCAGAAGTGGTAATGATTGATTGAAGCAGATGAAATCCTTCATTTCTTTCATTCTTTTGGAACTCATTTTCTGGTGGAAATGCTTTAAGTTCAGCTGATTTACTGGTATAACTTGTGTGCATTCTTGACAATGGGATTAGCTTTCATATTTGAACTTTGATATTTATTCACTTCAGTGAATTGTGTGGTTTTAAAAATTGGAACCTAATAGTTAGTGATCTCCAGCTGGGGAAGAAAAAACCAAGAAATGGGAGAGTTCTTGTAATTCCATAATTCTAGATACAAAATAACCATGATAAATTTTTGCTTATAAGACATTTCTCAGACATTGGGGGGTTTATCTCTTGGCCAGAGTAACATTATTAATATTAACACTATTCAGTATCGAGCACTATTTCAAATGCCTACTTTTGACCACGTTTCCAAACTCAGACAAAGCCTTCTGGGTTTGTTTGAAGATACCGTTTCTAGATTTTTAATGTTTTTTTTTTTTTAATGTTTTTTAGATTTGTTACTGTACCCTTATTGCTATTGGGTACTTAATTTCTTTAGCATTGTTTCTTTGAGTTTCAGTTTTGAAATAGTCCATGACATTGTTCAATAGGTAATATGGAATGTTACAATTTAACATAGATATATTTCAGGCCCATAGGCTGAAACAAGTCTTCAGAAGATGGAAAAACATACGGTACTGCGGCGTATCATGTGTGCCAAGCAGGATTCTAGGAAGCTCAAGCTTGAAGCCGTTCAGGGACAAGGTGGCTGGCGGGAGGATTTCAAAGAAGTTTGGAGACCAAGTCATGAGTAATCAAATACCTTTCCTGATCTCAGATTCCAACGGTGAAGGAAGGAAAAAACACACAGGGAAGTGCTCTCTTTCCTGGGGGTATAAATTACCCCATGACAAATAGAAAGTGAAATTCCATGTTATTTTCATAACCTATCTTCCACAGAATTTGCTGACTGCTGAAAAAGAGGGGAAATTGTAGGAAAAAGAGTATATATTCCATTTGTTTTTAAAGTACCTCATAAAAGCAGGAAAATGTCTAACTTTATTCCTCAAGAGGAAGGCAGAATCTGTGGAGAACAATCAGTAATAAAAAAAAGATACATTTTTGTATCTACGTAATAGTCATTCATTTTTGATATGCCTCCACTGCCACCTATGGCATCCTACGACTGAACATTCTAGCTCAGTGTTTAGCAAGGGCATGACCCCTGCCCCTCACATATATATGGCAAGAGTATTGGGGCCAAGTGGGGAACAAACCCCTCATTCTGGATCTCATGAGTTTGGAGCCAATTTTTAACAAAGAGAATGAGGAATATAAACGAGATTTATTTTTTTCATTTTAGGTTCTTAATTCTGCTGACACAGTATAAAACTTTAAACTTAATTATTTGGGTATTTCTTTCCCCTTCCTTGGATTCTGCCAGTATTTCTGGAAGCTCCTGTGGAGTCAGGTGGGAGGACCTACTTGTTCCTGAGTCTTAAGTCTACTTGACTTGTTCTTCATTGAAGTTGATGTGGCCCCCTCCAGTCTAGCAAACCTCTAACTGCTTTGATGCCTTGCTTAGGGCACAGTGAGCCTTTAGGACTCTGTCCAGGACTAAGCACTGGACTGAATTTGGTGTACAGACATTATATTTAGCCCTCAAAGTTGAAAGAATCTGGAATTTTTTCTTGAATAATCTATTTTTCTTGAGAAATTGGAAACGCAGTTCCTGGGTCCCTGCAACAAAGCCAGCTGTCTGGGTCTGTGCCCTTTAGATTGTGTTTCCTCCACTTTGCTACTCACTCACATTCTCTTTCTGGGGTTTCTCTCTTCCTCACTGGCTCCTTTTGGAAGATTGGAAAAGCTCCCTGTATTATCCTACACATCTTTCTTTACTTATCACCTTTTCCCTTTCCTCTTTCCCCTAGTCAAAAGGAAGTTTTTGTGGTCTAGGGGAGGGTAGAAGGGAGCTCTGCTTCCTTCACTATTCTTCTAACACTTTGTGCCCTGATTCTAGCAATCACAAATCCAGGCCTCCCACACTCCTGACCAGTCAGCAAATCGTGAGTTCCCAGGGCACCCTCCTGGCTTGATAAGTTTGTTAGATTGGCTCACAGAACTCAGGAAGGCACATTACTTAACATGGTCAGTTTATCATAAGGATGCAACTCAGGAACAGTCAAATGGAAGAGACAGATGGGGGGGAGGGATGTGGGAAGAACCACAGAGCTTCCAAACTCCTTCTGAGCGCACCACTCTGTACCTCAAAGTGCTCCCTACCCCTGAAACTCTCTGAACTCTATTGGTTAGGGTGTACATAGAGACTCCATTAAGCAGACATGATTGATTGAACTATTGGCCAATTGGTAACTGGGCTTAGTCTCTAGCCCCTGTTTCCTCCTTGGAGACTGAGGGAAAGGCTGGAAGTTCCAATCTTCTAATCACAAGGTTGGGTCCTCTGGCAACCAGTCCCTATCCAGAGGCTATTTGGGAGGCACCAGGAGTCACTTCATTAGCATCATTTCAGATATGGTTGAAGGGGTTTCTTATGAACAGCAAAAGAAGTTCCTCTCACTCCTGTCACTCAGGAAATCACAGGGTTTTAAGAGCTTCAAGTGAGGAACCACAGGGAACTGCAGCTATATTTCTGATTATATCCTATCACAGTTTTTAAATTTAAAATGCCTTAATCAAGGTTATTCCTCTTCCCTAACACATCCCTGCCCTAAATGGACAAGGTCTTCTGTGCTGGGTGTCTTCCACTGGCCTTCCGGGTGATCTATGCTCACCTCCATCCCATCCTCTCTGCTGCAGGGACATCTCAGTGGGCTCCCTGCTGAGATTAGTCAGTGGGCAGCTCTATCAGGAAGTCAGAGGGAAGGAGAAGAGTAAAGACGAGGGGTTTATTTCTTGTTGCTGTCTCCATGTTCTGGTAACTAATCTCCCTTCATGCCTTTGGCTTACAAATGGTGACCACAAGCCTGCTTACTGGAGTGCTTACTAAACCCTTCCCACACCATTGTAAATAGTTTCTCCGTTAAACACTTTCAAATTACTGTTTGAAAGTTCCATCTGTTTCCTATTGGGACTTTTGCAGATAAAATATTCCATGCAGTTGTTTATCTATAGGTATATTCAATAAAATGTATGCAGATTTTAAGTTCCATCTAAAAATAAACTCAATTTTAAAATGCAATGTCTGAACCATCAAGTAATGTCAGAGTTTTCTACAAACTGGTCATACGTGGTTCAAAATACTAAGCAGTAACTGAATTGAAGATTTTAAATTCCTACACCACAACCTTTTCACACACATGGAATTCTCAGTGCACCAATTCCCGAGAAAACCTAATAGTACTCAAGCTGGTATAGAACAGAAGGTCTGTAACAACTAGGAAGATTTACCAGTAACAAGCTTATCATGGCCTTCACCATGACCTAGGTGCAGAGGACCTTAATTGGATCCCACAGCTCTGCTCAGTTAAATGGTTAATGCTCTTCTAAATGATATCTGAGTTTAGGGCCTCAGCTTGGTAATCCCAAACACCCACTAAAACAGGACTCCTTTCCCACCCCTGTAACAGTGCCCTGACCTTGTCTTTTTCTCCTTTAAGTTCGCTCAGCTCTAACGTTGGGAGGGCTCATCCATGCTAGTGCCCTTTGCAGACAAAAAAGAGTGAAGGAACTGGCAGCAGAAATCTGATACCTGGGGGGAGGTGGGTGGGGAGAGGATTTGCAGACATTTCTATGCATTGTTCAGAATGCATTAGGCTCAACACGTCAGATGAAGCTATCATGAAACTTGGCTTTCTTGCTGGGTTTACCTTTTTAATAAATTCATATGTCATTCTCTGATTCTTCAATTCATAAGTTGTGAATATATGGTGTTTTTACCATGGAATATAAGAGCATGTCCAAGAAGAGAAAGAGCACCACTATCTACAGATTTGCATTCTCATTCTAATGTTCCCTTAATTATCTCATGCCAGATCAGTGTTTACACCTTCTGATAGCACAGCACACTTTTGGAGTATTTACTCAAATATGATGAGATGGTCCCTTGTTATAACTGAAGGGAGGGACTCCATTGCATTGTAGCACTTTTTTGAAAATATACTAAGATACGATTGTCCTAACAGGAGAGCCACCTTTCTGCCAGAATTCTGCAAGCTCTCTGCTCTGCTTGTTGCCTTTTCTCTTAGTGATTTCTGCTTCTTCCTATCACCTCCTAGACAGCAGGATGTCCTACAAGTCTCCTTTCCTTATTTTCAAGACTTTACTTACTCAATTGACTGAATTATGCATTTAAACATCTTGTCCTTTATCTGTTCTGTTTTGTATAGTTTTAGTATCTTAGGCCTTCACAAACTCCTGAACAAGACAGAATCAATGCTACATGAAAACAATTCAAAACAAATGTGAAAAATTCAAGTAAACTGATTTGTAGTAAGAGATAACATATTTATGGATAACTTAAAAATGTGTCTCTGAGCCTTCCCACATGCATGACTTCTAAAGCTATGAATTGTTACCTCTCTCTTGAGCAGAGATCCTGCCAAGAAAATGGTCCCCGAACCTAGTGCATGTGTATGTTCTTTCATCACCTCCAACTGAACGTGACTATGATCAGACTCTGGAAGTGCTTCCTCCTACCAGCAGGGAAAAGCAAACACGCTTAAGATTGCTTCTGTCTGTGACACAATTACTCTCTGTAAACAAGGGTGACGTGTACCTCGTGTACCTCGGCTGTGCATGCACACAGGCAGGCATCAGCCGGCAGCCGGGCGGGGAGCTCACCTTTTTGTAGTAACCTTCTCACTTCTCTCTGACTGCCCACATACATTCAGTTCCCAAATCCTGGATTCATCCTTTGATAAGGCTTGAACCCTTTCTGATCTTAAATCAGACCTTGTCTGAAGTAATTGTTGTTTGTTTGTTTATAAATACAAACAAACAAAAACATTTTCATTACTTTGTTTAACCTAAAGTAGATAATAAAATCATCAGGCGAGTTCATAGTTATGTTTTTCCTCTTTTAAAATGCTAGGATAATTACAAGTAATCTGCCAAACTCTTTCCCACCCAAAATAAATAAGAGCTGGAGTAGCAGGTGGCAGAAAAATTGGATTGGAATGGGTTAAAGTCACCCTTTTTCTCATTCTGGTTGTTTGTTTTTTCTTATCCCAGGCTGCTGTCCTCTCAAGTCTGTACCATCATAACACCCACTCAGTTGGTCTCCCTACCTCCTCTCTCTCCAGCTAGGTTGTAAATTACTCAATTGCAGCTATTATATCTCATAACTTTCTGTTCCTTGACCTTGGCAAATACTTCCTTTCTGAAAAGAACTTTATTAATCCTGCTGCTCTTAACATTTTGTCAACTATACATCAATTACTGGCATCTGATTAACAGCTGCTGTGACTTTCCCTAAAGTAGAACATCTTTCTGTATGTCTCTTTGATAACTCATTGCTTTCATTGGTTGCCCTTGGCTGAAAAGCACATTGCTTATCAATGTGTTTTGTTCACAATTATCTGGCAGCCCAAGCATGATATTTAATGTAATTGATGTCTCCTATTTACTAATGGATGTTACATCATCATTATTTAGAAAATTTGCTACTGAATTGACATCTGATTAAGGATACGTGATTGAGGTTAAGAGCCTGTGAATGTTTGGAGAATACTTGTTTATAGTATGTACTGTGCAGTGTGGTCTGCTATCTGCAGGCTGCAGCTGGCTCTCCCTTCTGTTAATATTCTGTACTTGATGTGGCTAAGTGGGCATTGAGATGTTCAACTTCAATGTTCCTTCCTCGCTACTGAAGGACAAAACACTTACTGGCTATGATAATCTGATGAAATGTGAGTGAAAAAAAGAGAACCAGGAGACTTTTATGGCATATAAGTGCATATCACACACACAGACACACATATACACACACATTTTTAACTCATTTATACCAGGGTAGTTTTAAATGAAAGTGTTACTCTACAGATGAGTCTTAGAATAAAGATTCAGGTAGTGTAGTGATAATAATTTATTATGAAGGAACTTGAGTTAGAAGCTTTGGAGCATTAGTCATTAAGTTGACTAATTATTTTGTTCACCCTGCCCCTCTGATTCTGGGTATATGTTAAGACTGCATTTACTGGAACTCTTGTGATTAGGTAGAATATATGACGGGCTTTGGCCAATGAATCTTGTGGAGTATGGCTATAGCCATTACTCCAGTGTGTCCTTTGCCATGATAACTAACAATGACCCAGTCTAGATAGTGGGTGCTCTGTCTGCCTAGGCCCCCAAAGTGAAGGGCAACATGGAACAGAGTTGCAGCCAATCCTCAGTAGACATGCAACATGAGTAGAAAGAAATCCCTTGTGATTTGAGGCCCCTGAAATGTGAAGTGTGTTTGTTATCGTCGCATTACCTAACCTCTCCCGACAGGTAACAATTGGTATGATTCTGGCTCTGCATTTCTGTGGATATAGGAACTTATGGAGGTTGTTTGAGTCATTCAGTTTACTTATCTAAAAAAGAAAAATGAATATAATAAGTGCCTACTCAAAGGGTTATTATAAAGGCCAGATTAGATGATAATGTGTGTGAAAGTATTACATAAAGTGATATACGTGCATGTAAGATATTATTTCTAAATGGTATTCATTTTAGGAACTTAAAATAGTTCTTCATTTTAAAGATAACTTATGATGATGGTAAACAGTAAAGTACGGTGAAAGTGTAACCAGAAACCCTGCTCTCCCATACACCCACACCATCCATATTCCTGATTTCAGAGGTATCTATCGTTAAAAGTTTCTTATGAATAATCATGCAGGTATACTCTTATACGTAATGTTTTCAATTTAATACTTTGCACATTTTTCTTCCTAATGGTTTTAGAATATTCTAGTGAATAAACTATGCATTAAATAATTTGTCAATAATGATTTTATTTTCCTTTTTTATCATTTAACACAACTTAGTTTTAAAAATACATAAATGAGGCTGGATGCAGTGCCTCATGCCTTTAATCCTAGCACTCTGGGAGGCTGAGGCAGATGGATTACTTAAGCTGAAGAGTTTGAGACCAGCCTGAGCAGGAGTGAGACCCTATGTATACTAAAAAATGGAAGAACTAGCTGAGCATTGTGGTAGGCACCTTGTAGTCCCAACTACTCTGGAGGCTGAGAGAAGAGGATCTCTTGAGCCCAGGAAACTGAAGTTGCTGTGAACTATGACATCACGGCATTCTACCCAGGGTGACAGAGTGAGACTCTGACTCAGGGGGAAAAGATTATATATGTATGAGAATTATATAGAACTAATATTATATAATATGCTGCTATCTTTGTAAAGGAAGCAAAAACAGAATTATAGTAATATTTATGACCTGGAATGGCAAACAACAGTGCCTGTAGAGTATCAGGGTGATAAATGGATAAAATCAGAGATGTGGGATAAGGAAAGATAATGGGGGGAAGAAAGAAAGGAGAGAAGGATAGAAAAAGGAAGAGAAACAGAAAAAAAAGGAGTAAGAGGGAAAGGGATACGAGAGAGTATAAGAGAGAAGAGGAAAGTGTGTGCCTTTCTGAAGACAGCAACTGCTGCTCAGCTGACGTCCCCAGTTTCCGCAGTGACTCTATCCCATCATTGGCAAGTGTGATTTTTTCAGAGAAGTCAGAAATCTCAATCTTGATAGGTATGGTTTTTATTTGTTAAAGTGGCAAATGCCTACATAAGCCAAACCAATTTTGTTGGAGTGGGGGGTGTTTAGTCAAGGGACACTTTGCTGCCTCTTGTTTTATCTCTTAAGATAAAACGTGTAACGGGACACAGAGTTTGAGTATGCCTTAAATAACATAACCACACGTCCTGGCCTTGTCTGTATGATCTGAGTGGGTCCCGTACCATGGAAGCCTTCCTGGCTCTAATTATGCTGTTAGAAACCCACACCACCAGCTTCAGTTAGCAGAAATCCTTGCAGAATAATATTTTAGGGTGATTTTATTTCTACTGTGTGTCATGCTCTAAAGCACTTGGGAATCATATGAAGGAGGTTTTGACGCCTCCCTTTGACTTGCCGTTTACCACCTCCTTCCATATCAGAAACTAAACTGGAGTTATGCATGTTATTTATTTATTGGTTTATTTTTGGCCAGGGCTGAGTTTGAACCTGCCACCTCCGGCATATGGGGCTGGTGCCCTATTCCTTTGAGCCACAGGCGCCGCCAAGTTATGCATGTTAATGTGGAGTTTGACTTGCCTGTGATACTGATTAAAAAGTACTCACTACAGCATGTCACAGCAATTCAAAAGAAACTCTTAAGAGTTTTTAAAACCATGCAATTGGTTTCCGTATTTATCTTTTATATTTGTCTCTAAATGTATCTTGTCTCCATATATATCCTTTTGGAACTCTTTTTCTAGAATAGCCATAAGAGCTGTGTTGGACTGGGTCTGACAATTAAGTTCCAAAATTACTTTGAAGGGTGGTTGGATAGACTAGGCACTGGCCTCAGTGCACAGCTTCCCAAGGGGAGTACTTCAAAGATGACCATAGTAATATTCAGCAACGAGGTATGTAGCATTTTTTCTAGGATGAGTTTGTTAGCATAATTGTCTGACCTCAGATAGATAGATAGATAGATACATAGATTGTTTTTTTAAGGCAGAATCTTGCTATATTTTCCAGGCTGATCTTCAACTCCTGGGCACAACCACCCACCAGCTTCAGCATTCTGAGTAGCTGGGATCACAGGTGCATGTCACTGTGCCTTGCTCCATATTTTTTTCTTAATTAATTATTTGTAAATTTTAATAAAGTTAATTAAAAAACATATGCATGCATGAAAACGGACATGGACTTATTATCTGTTAATACAGACTGGTTCCTTCTCTTCTTGAATGTGGTCTAAAATTAGATGGCATACTTTTAAAAGTCGTAAAATTCTGGCTCTAGAGAGATTTTAAGCCTAGGTTGCTTTTATTAATAAAACTAATCATATACCTCAAAGAAAGGTAAGGTATTTGAAGGAAATAACAAATTCATACATGTTGTAAGGGTGGATGCATAATTATACATATTTATAATATAAGTTATAATGAAGATAAGGCTTGAGTGACTCAAAGTGTGGTCAAGATTTGGAAGTTATTCTTTTATGGGAGGATTTCATTATGAAATGTAAAATTATAGTTGAACAAAGAGCTTTTGTTCCATTTGCTTATAAATGATGAGAAAACTCTTCACTTTATAATATGTCTGATATCTCCTTCTTTCCAAACTTGGTAATTTTCAGGAGTCTAATAATAACTGAAATCCGTTTTTAAAAACCTGCCAAGAGAACTCACTTTTCTGTCTGATTTAACTAATGTAAGTATTAGATTTAATCTGTTTAGTTGGGGAAAAATTAGTTTGTGACCGCAAATGGCTGTCTGTATTAATTATATCCAAATGAACAGAGTAATTTTTAGAACTTCTTTTGCTATGCAGTTTTTCTTTGCTTGGCTAAAATTTTCCCCAAATTATCAGGTAGAGTTTATAGAGTAGTTCTGCAGAACAAGGAAACAGTAGGAGAGGTTCATATTTATATATCTATACATACATACACACATATATGTATTTATTTTATGTATATAATATATATAAAAGAACCTCCTTAAGTGGACCTATTTTCATAGACCAGACATGTGACACATGTACTCAATGAAATGCAAGTTCCTTACATTGACCACCTCCATATTTTGACCAGTTTGTTATAGTCCCTTGGGTCAATTTACAGAGGTTTTCTATATGTATTAGTGTGTGTGTATCTGTATTTACAGTACAGAGATATGAATGAGGTGATTCTGGGGGTTGGTAAACCCAAAATCCACAGGCCAAACAGGGCAACTGGAAATGCTCTGGCAGCAGCTGAAACTCCAGTTCAGAGGGAGAATTTCTTCTTGAGGAAAATCTCAGTTTTTCTCTTAAAGCATTTAAGCTAATTGGATGAGACTTACCCAAATGATAAAGGATAATCTTTAATTAAAATCAACTGATTATAGATTGATATCATTTGGGTGTTTTGTCTTTCCAAATCTTGTGTTGATGTTTGACCCCCAGTATTGAATGTGGGGCCTGGTAAGAGGTGTTTAGGTCATGGGTGCAGATCTCTCAGGAAAGGTTTGATGTCCTCCCCACAAAAATGAGTGAGCTTTTACTTTGTTAGTTCATGTGAGAGCTGGTATTTAGAAGAGCCTGGCACCCCTGCCTCTCTCTCTTGCTCCTTCTCTTACATGTGACATTCCTGTTCCCCTTCACCTTTCACTTTAATTGGAAGTTCCCTGAAGCCTTCATCAGAAGCAGATGCTGGCACCATGCTTGTACAGTCTGCAGAACTTTGAGGGAAATAAACTTCTTTTCTTAATGAGTTACCTAGCCTCAGTTATCTCCTTATAGGAATGCAAAATGGACCCACACATAGATGTAAATAACATCTACAAAATACCATCACAGCAACATCTTGATTAGTGTTTTATTGAATAACTGAGTACCATCATCCAACCAAACTGACGTACACAAGAAGCTGTTACACTATCCTTTTATGATCTTCAAAGAACTTTCTTAGATCACTTCTTTGAGTTCCTTGTCTGTGTCCTTTTTTGCTTGCTGAAGACATCTATCTTGAAATTTATAACATATTAAAGCTAAATGTTAAATGTTTGGTACAGTCCTCAAACCTCAAACTAAGTGTGCTCCTTAAGTTTTCAGAGAGTGAGCTATCCATCTTTGTGCCCCCAGTACCTAGTATGATACACACACAACTTGCTTTATTGTGCTTTGTGGGCACTGTGTCTTTTAAGTATTGAAAATTTGTAGCAATGCTGCATTGAGAAGGTCTATCTATGACATCTATGATCATTGATTTTTAATGTTACTATTATAATTGTTTGGGGGCACCACATACTATGTTCATATAAGACAGTGAACTTAAATAATAAATGTGTATTCTGACTGTACCACCGACCAGCTGCTTCTCTGTCTGTCTCTCTCTTTTTACCTGTCCTCTCTCTTTTTACCTTTCCTGTTTCCTCACAACAATATTGAGACTAGTTCAATTAATCATCCTGAAATGGCCTCCAAATGTCTGAGTAAAAGGAAGAGCTGTGTGTCTTACTTTAAGATAAACTACAAATTATTAAATTTTGTGAGGAGGGCATACAGAATGCCAAGATTGGCTAAAAGCTAGGTCTCTGGTGCCTAACAGGTAGCGAAGTTGTAAATACAATGGAAAAGTTCTTGAAGGAAATTAAAAGTGCTGCTCCAGGGAACACATGCATGATAAGTAAGTAAAATAACCTTATTGCTGATAACAGAGATAGTTTGAGTGTTCTGGATAGATCAAACCAGCTATAGCATTCCCTTAGTCAAAGACTAATTCAGAGCAAGGCCCTAACTCTCTTCAATTCTATGAAGGCTTACAGAGGTAAGAAAGCTTGGAAAAAAAGGTTTGAGGGTAGCAGAATTTGGTTTGTGAGGTTAAAGGAGAGAAGCCATCCTGTATAACATAAAAGTACAAAGGGAAAAAGCAGCAAATGTTGATTTAGAAGCTAGAGCAAGTCATCCAGAAAATCTAGCCAAGATCATTAATGAAGGTGCCTATGCTCTCAGCAACGGAGATGAAACAACTTTCAATTAGAAGTTTCCATCTAGCACTTTTAGAGTTAGAGAGGAAAAGTCAGTGCCTGGTTTCAAAGCTTCAAAGAACAGGCCAGCTCTTACTAGGAGCCTAGGCAGCTAGTGACTTTAAGTTGGGGCTAATGTTCATGGACTGTTCCAAAAATTCTATGGCTTTTAACAATTATGTTAAGTCTACTTTGCCTGTTTTTTATGAAAGGAACAACAAAGCCTGGATGACAGCATATATAAGGGCTATCTGGAAAGTATCCAGCCATGTACTATGAAAAATAGTATTAACTAACAATGGCTGGATACTTTCTGGACAGCCCTCAGATGTTTACAGTAGGTCTACTAAATATTTTAAAGCCACTATTGAGACCTGCCCCTCGGAAGAAAAGATTCCTTTCAAGATATTACTACTCATTGACAGTATACTTAATCACCCAATAGTTCTGATAAAGATATACAGAGATGAATGTTGTTTTCATCCCTACTAACACAACATCCATTCTTCAGAACATGAATCAAAGAGTAATTTTGACTTTTAAGTCTTTGAAGACATACAATTTGTGAGGCTATAGCTGCCATAGATAGTGATTCCACTGATGGATCTGGGAAAGTCAGCTGAAAACCTGCTAGGGAAAGGAGTCACTCTTCTAGATGCCATTAAGGGCCTTTGTGATTTATAGGAGCAGGTCAAAATATCAACTTTAAAAGTAATTTTGAGGAAGCTGATTTTAGTCCTCATAGATGACTGAGAAGTTCAAGATTTCAGTAGAGGAAGTCACTTCAGATGTAATGGAAATAGAAAGAGAACTAGAAACAGAAGTGGAACCCAAGGGTGTAACTGAATTGCTGCAGTCTCACGATACATGCGAGGAGCTGCTTCTTCTGGATGATCAGAGAAAAGGATTTCTTGAAATGGAATCTGCTCCTGGTGAAAATAGTATGAACATTGTTGAAATTTTAACAAAGGCTTTAGAATATTATGTAAATTTAGCTGATAAAGCAGTGGCAGGGTTTGAGAAGATTCTAGTTTTAGAAGTTTTATTGTGGGTGAAATGCTATCAAACAGCGTTATATGCTACAAGGAAATCTTTACAAAATCCTTCATGAAAGGAAGAGTCAATGCAGGAAACTTCATTTTTGCCTTATTTTAAGAAATTGCCACAACTGTCCCAGACTTTAGCATACACCACCCTGATCAGTGAGCAGCTGCCAACATAACTCTCTACCAGCAAAAAGATTATAGTTCACCGAAGGCTTGTGTGATCATTAGCACTTTTTAACAATAAAAGAGTTTTTAAAAATTAAGGTATATAAATTGCTTTTCAGACGTAATGTTATTGCATACTCAATAGACTAGATACTGTACACAGTATGATTATATATATAACTTCTATATACATTGAGAGACAAAAATATTCTCATTATTTGTTTTTATTGTGATATTTGCTTTATTTCAGTGTTCTGCAACTGAACCTACAATATCCCCAATGTATGACTCTAATTAGGTGTTCAACAGCATAGCACTCTGTCACCAGGCTATATAATGTCCTTTACCACACTTCAGAGGAAGATTAGGTCATATTTACCTCCTTAACCTACCTACTCCCACAACTTTTGCATAAGACATGTACACTTCAAGGGAATGACAGTATAATATAAATAAAGCATTAAGAGTGAGCACTCCTGCTTTTTAATTCCAATTTTGATAAAAACTGATTGGCTGTGTTTCAGGTCACCCATCGGTCTCTGTGTCTTTGTATTCTCATGTGAAAAACATCAGGGTTGAACAAGATTATGACTTCTCATTCTGAAATGGTTTGATGGTTTTACATGAAGCCTGAACAGATGCAATGGGTGCTGCTCTTTCTTAAAGCCTATTGAGAGACAGTGAGGAAGGACAGTGGAGACTGAACACATAACAGGAAGGTACAGTGCAAGGCGGGGATATGCAGTGAGGTCTGTCAGACCAGTTATGAGTAAGTTTTTGATTAAAGGAAACGGACAGAATGTTTTAATGGATAATATTGAGTGGAGCAAACTTTAGCCCATAGCATATTTAGGAGGAGGCTGAATCCAAGGCCTAACGTCAGGGCAGCGCCCATAGCTCAGTTGGAAGGGTGCTGGCCACATACACTGTGAAGGTGGTGGATTCAAACCAGGCCTGCCAAACAACAATTACAACAACAAATAAAAAAATGAAATAGCCAGGTATTGTGGCAGGTGCCTGTAGTCCCAGCAACTTGGGAGCCTGAGGCAAGAGAATCACTTAAGCCCACTTAAGTTTGAGGTTGCTGTGAGCTGTTATATCACGGTACTCTACCGAGAGTGATACAGTGAGACTGTCTCAAAAAGAAAGAAAAAAAAAGTAAGAAAAGACCTAACATCGGGATCATCAGCTTCAGAAAGCAGCAGTGGGTTGGAAGACGAAAAGCAAAATCTTTAATGTCTACTTAACAGCTGCAAGACAGCACCCAGCCCTCCTCCTATGGATGCAGAGTAACTAGAAGTCTCACATTTTGTCCATGTGAAAAAGAGAGTACTCTTCTTTCAAAAACTCAGAGGACCGAATGAGTTAAGGTGGACATCCATCTACAGTAGGTATCCACAGGCTAGCGTTAACCCTTCCTCATACTGGTCTTTGTGGGAAACCTCTGACAACTTCATCACTCAAGAAGTGAAATACTCCAGTTCATACACCTTGTCCACATACTGAGTGCTCTTTCTCAGATTCCTTTTTAACTATGCTGATGACTTTTTTGAATAAAATCTTCATTTCTCAACCTTTTTTGTAGCTGATTATGACCACAATACTAGGTTCTGGCCAATAATATGCAGACAGAAGTGATGTGAATAGATGGTAGGTGGTTCCTTTGGAAAAGTGGAACAGCTACTACCTTTTCCACTCATATTACTTAGTTCAACAGTAAATAAGGTTAACATTGTTTTGATTGTGTAAATTTTGCTACAAATTTGGTTTTTGTCAATGTTTGGAATCAATCCAGGAATAATCAATCAAAGAAGATTAAACTGTAGTTACAGGGCAAAATTTAAATATTTTAAATGGAAGAGAAATGGTAAAGCTGAAAGATTTATGAAATGGAGGGTCAAATGATATGTGTAATTGATGCAACAGCAATGAGAATTTTATATATAAAATTGAAATGTATGATCATAACAAAGAAGGCTGATCATCATATATCATTTAACTTTCAAATATTAAGAGAAAGAGTGGAGATGAGGATAGTAAAAATAAACTGTTTTTTTTTAATATAAGTCAAGATAAATGAAAACTTAGAAACCCAAGTTCATCACAGAGAGTTATATAGTTACCTGAACAACCCCAAACAGAAACCATTAAAGAAAGTTATTTCTGAGGAATGAAATAGGATGGAGGATGGTGTACTTGAATGGGAGACCTATGTGTTTCATTGTATGTCATACTGTATTAAAAAAAAAGTAATAGCTTCATATAATTTCAGTAATATCAATAAATTATATAGCATTAGCCAAACTTTAAAAATAACACCATCCTACCCAAGAATCCCATATGTCACTGGGCAAGAAACATGACTAGAATCTTCTCTAAAGAAGACACACAAATGGCTAGCAATCATATGAAAAAAATGATCATTATCTCTAATCATCAGAAAAAGGCAAATCAAAACTGTGACTGAGATATCCCCCAACCCCTGTGAGAATGGCCCACATTACAAAGTCTCAAAGCTGCAGATGCTGGCGTAGATGTGGAGAGAAGGGAACACTTTTACACTGCTGCTGGAACTGTAAACTAATACAATCTTTTTGGAAGGAAGTATGGAGAAACCTCAAAGAACTCAAATTAGACCTCCCATTTGATCTTGCAGTCCCATTACTGGGCATCTACTCAGAAGAAAAAAAATTCTTTAGTCATAAGGACACTTGCACTAGACTATTTATCACAGCTCAATTTATAGCCACCAAAATGTGGAAATAGTCTAAATGCCCACCAACCAAGGAATGGATTAACAAGCTGTGGTATATGTATACCATGGAATACTATTCAGTCACTGAAAAAGATGGAGCTTTTACATCTTTTGTATTAAGCTGGATGGAAATGGAACACATTCTTCTTAGTAAAGCATCACAAGAATGGAGAAGCAAGAATCCAATGTACTCAATTCTAATAGGAAGACAGTAGATGAGCTAATATAAGGGGTAGGAGTAGAGGAAGGAGCAGGTGTAGAGAGGGGAAGGGGGAGGGGAATGGGGATATGGTGTCTGGCATACCTCTTGGGGGCAGGACACAATTATAAGAGGAACTTTATGTAACAAATTTAATCAGTGTAACCTAATTCTTTGTACCTTCAATGAATCCCAAATGATAAAAAAAATCATTCTAATTTTATTAAATTTCCCCTTCATATTAGGATATATGTGCATGCAATATATATGGTTCCCTCCATTTTGTTCCAGGAGTGTTTTCCTTATGTATTTTCTACAGTAGAACCTCCATAGTTGACCACCTCCCTACATCGACCCAGTCTTCATAGAGTGGACATGCACCATGTGTACGTGTCAGTACAGGAGGCCTAGTTCCTTATGCTGACCACATCTATATGCTGACGAGTTCATTACAGTCCCCTGGAGAGGAGGTTCTACTGTATTTATAAAAAAAAGTAAGCATAAGGTAAAGATTTCTTCTTAGTTGTAAAATGTTCTGAAGCCCATCACTAGACAGCATGTTCACCTCCTGTGGTCATCTGTATTCAGAGATCAGACGTGTTCTCGCTTATTTGGCTTATTCTGATCAAATGAGCAAGTCAAGGAGCACCTTAAGGGCTGGCCAAATTCCCACAGGCCACATATGGCCGTCTTCTCACCCCTGAATGTAACTACTAACCCACTCCATCACTAGGACCCCAACCACATTGCATCATTTAGAGTTATGTGCATTATGCTGCTTGGCATAAAATAAGCTCAGATATATGGTGACATCCCACTGGGGAAACAGGTTTGCTTAGAAAGCAGGAGTCTGGGTGTGACAAGGCATTGCCACGTCTGTTAACTGCCATTCCATGCTCATCAATTCCTCCTATCTCACCGTGGTCTTTTTCCTCAGTAACCTGAATATTGACGAACAGCAAAACTCATGGGACAGAATAGACACAATCAGAGTACTATTTATTTATTTATTTATTTGTCTCTCACCGCTCCTTTAGTTTTATTCAGTGAAGATAGTTCTTTCCCCACCCCTAAATAAAAACTTGATTTGTCCCTTGACTTTCCTGCTAAGTCTTAGACAGTAAAATATCCTTATGTCATTTGACAAGACAATCATAGTCTCAGTTGAGAATTCATAATATCAAATCATGTATGACAAAACTCTGAATTTGATGTAAAGTTTGTTGCTCTTTCTTTCACCTTGTCTGTGGCCTGCTGTGGGTGGGCTGTGTAAGGTGTTCTGTTTTTTTTCTGGACCTCCAAGTTCTTCTCCTTCAAGAGCTTGACAAATGATGCTTGTGATTTTGCCAGAGGAAGAAGGAGAGATTAGGAGGGTAAGGAATGCAAGGAAGTTATTACGTGACAACTAGTTTTATGTTCTTAAAGTTTCTTCAGAGAACCGCATAGTTGGTGATCTGTCCCTTGCATCTCTTTTGACCCTGGATAGTCTTATTCTATTTGAACAGGCACTCATTTCCTTCTCAGTGGGGTTGCCAGACAAAATGCAGAATTCTTTATTAAATTTTAATTTGGCATAAATGATATGATATTAGCATAAGCATATCCCAAATGTTATGTGGGACATACTTATCCTAAAAATGTATTTGCTTTTTAGCAGAAATTCAAATTTAACTGGGAGTCCCATATTTCTATTTGCTAAATCTGGCAACTATAGTAAAAGACATTTTTAAATGGCGTCTACTTTCTGGGGCCACCTAAATCTGGGTATTTTATCATTCTGTTTTCTAGTACAACATTTTTTCTCTATGTGAAACACTTTTTCACAAATACAACAGCTCAAAGGGGCTTCACAGAACAACTTTGATAAATATAATTTGTAAACTTATCTCTTATTAAAAAATATAACTATTTGGCTTAAAATGCAACTAAATATTACACATTTAGTAAATTAAACAGAAAAAAGGTACTAGTACCTCCACGTGATAGAGTATTCTGAGTCAACTGGAGCATGAACTCCCAATACAAGCTGTTACTAATGAAGTAACACTCTGCATCTTGGTCAGTATCTCACAAAACGCTTTGCAGACAAGTAGGTACTTAAGGAACATTTGACGGCTAACTCCTGTGGTTATCTGTGGTCTCATTATTTTAAATGATTTAAATAATTCTCCCACATTAAGTTCTAATGTTGCTCATCCATCACAACCATGTCTGTACAGTACTGGACTCACACACAATGAGAGGAATCTGGATGTACATCATGATTAAATGGATCCCAGCGCCTGGGGATTTTAAGATGGCTGCGAATATTTAATAACAGTGATTATTAGAGCAAACTGCTGCTTCTGTTATGGGGGCAGTAGAATTTTGTTTCTTTCAGGACCATTAGAGAAACAGCTGTGCTTCAGATGGAATAGTTTGTCTCCCTTCTTCCTATTTCAACCAGGTCTGTCCTGGGAAAAGCCCATTCCAATGAGTTTGACCCATAATTCCTCAGAAGATGGAAAACTGGGTATTTTTGTGCAACAGATGCAATTTCATGTGACTTCTCAAGTTCACACAAAAAAAATTGCTGCAGAGAACAAATTTTCTTAAGAGAAATAGTTCTAAGGCTCTTTGTCTTTAACATCACTTTCTTAGCTAGCCAATTTCATGTCGCCAAGAAGGTAAATGAATGTAGCTAAGTTATTTAACTTTTGATAAATTGAAATAAAGACTCCCTAAAGCTTATGGTATGTTAGTGTAAGTCAGAAAAAAATGAGATACCACTAGAAATATTAAAGCATCTTTCCATTATATTATATATTAGAAGCAAATATAAATATGACCGCTGCCATATCCTCCCTTCACTGTGTGAAGAAAAAGATTAATACACACATATCCAAAATGGCATTTATTACTATTCCTGTTACGTCCTGATGAAGGAAGTAGCTAATATTGCTGTCCTTAATTCAGTTATAAGGAAACTGAGTAGCCTGTGTAAGGTTTCAAATTGGTGAAGCTAGAATTTCATTGTCTAGAGTCCCCTTGCCTGTGTGATTCAGGTTAGAGATGACAAAAAGAGGAATCTGGCAGGTGGAAGTGATGCTGCAGCCATTGCTCTCTGAAGCTTCTCATTATTTAACGTGGTGACATCACAGAGATGTGGCCAAGTTCTAGTTCCTCCACCCCCTCCTCCACCTGTGTTTTGTTGTTCTTCCCCTCTGCTTACCCTGTTGGTCAAGCATGGCCCAAGGGCCACCACTAGAGGCTTGGCTGCAGACCCACCGAGGTCACAGCCACAGAGGTGAGCTTTCCGCTCCATGAGCCTTCCCCCCCTCCTCCCGCAGTCCCCTCAGTGTGGCCAGGTATGCATGGCGTCTCACATTGGCTGGACAGTGACTTCTACAATCTTCCTGTCCCATCAACGTCATTTCCTCAGCATCCCCCACATATGTGTAAGGTCTCATAGCAGTACCAAACTCCTCCTCCCATAGCTCCATTTGCTGAAGGTCACTGAGCATTCCAGAAGCCCAGCTTAGCTGAACATCAAAGTCCTCTTTCCGAACCAGCCTGCAGCCACAGTGGCTAATTCTGTATTATGCAGTAGACTGTGTGTGCCCTCGCTGAAGGTAAACCTGAGAAGGTGATGTGAACATAACAACCACATAGACGCTCACTAGCAGCACACCCAGAAGAAATGGGAACTTCTTGAGAATAAAAATCTCATCTGAGAGTGAGCCTCATACACAATGAAGCCAGCTCACAAAGCTTGGCCTCATTAAAACACCGTGATTTTAACTTGTGTGGGAGTGTTGCTGGTAAAATCGAGCAGCAGGCACCCTGTATGGGTGAAAGCTCAGAGAAATTAATCCAATAAAAGTCAAAATGGTATGAAATTACTGATGGGAGGGGGACAGAATGTTTTTATAGCATATAGTTGAAGAGGCTTTCTTGACACTTACAATGGTATATGCCCAGATATCTGGATTATTTACCTCTTTGGACCATTAGAATCAACTTTGACGACAACTCTCATTTCTCAATGTGCAGGATGCTGTTGTGCCCGCCCACTCCCTCAAATTCACCTGTAAATGCTGCTTCCCAGAATAGCTGTGACTCTGCCTGAGGGTTTTATCAGGCAGCGGGAGCTTGTCGCCCACACACAAGCAAAACAGAAAAGCTGGAGATCAGTGTCCTTGGAGGCATTACTCAATGACAAGAAGGAGTCAGTCAATATCTCTCCCAGCTTCTTCCTCACCCTTCTGCTGGGAGAAGGGGGCTCCACACAGTCTCAATGAACAGCCAGGAGGACAGAGCTCTAGCTGTGGGCAGCGGCAATGTGCTCGCTAATGCACCCAGTTCTAGCTCCTCCCCTGCTTGCCTATGAGTCCCTGTCTCCAGGTCTCCAGGGGTGGAGATGAAGGCATTCTCCATGGTGCTTAAGCAGTCATGGTTCTTCCTGGCTATTGGTCTTACTGAGGATTCATCTATGTTATTAAAATTTCTATTGGGCAAAAGAAAAGGGGAAGGAGATTTGCAGGTAAAACAAGGATGTCTAATTGTAAAGTATACTAAGATATTAAATTGGAAGTTTCCGTGGAAGCACAAAATAAATTTCAGGTCTTAGAGAGGGTGGGGAGACCCTGAGGGAGGTAAGAAGGTCTCAGAAAGGTCTTTGAGAGGGCTCCTCGTGGAGGCGGGTATGCACCTGGGCAGGGGGGAGGACACAGTAGCCTGGTGCTTCCCTCCTGCCTATGAAAGCTGAAAGGCAGAGAAGGCAGGTGACTTGCTGCTCTGAAGGCAGAGCAAGGGCAGGCGCTGAGTCTTGAGCTCGCCCAGATGGCAGGTGGTAACGTCATATTTGCTGACAAGAAATGGGAGAGTATTTCTGGTGGAAAAGAAGTTGACCTTGTGCACAAGAAAGAGACAGCAAGAGTGTTCTCTTAGATCCTGAAAATAGGACCACCTAAAAGGGTAGATGGCCTCAGAGGAAAAGGTCTGGAGTGAATAGCTGGATTTCCAGGTGTTGAGAAGTAAACTGGCTGGATTTAGCAAATAGAAATACAGGATATCCAGTTAAACTTGAAGTTTAGCTAAACAGCTGGTATTTTTGAGGTCTATATATACATATGCTTTGCACTAATTGGGATGTACTTACATAAAAAATTCATTGTTCAGATGAAATTCATATTTAGCTGAGCATCTTGTATTTTATCTGGCAACCCAGCTTCCAAACCACCCCCATTTCCCAAGAGGGCTAGAAGGCAGATACAATAATTGTGAAAATGGAGAATTTGGTGGGATATTGTAAAAAAAAAAAAAATGGTATAGAAGGTGAAGGTTTTGCTGTGCTCCCACACTGAGCTAAACCGTTAATAGAAACTTAATGCTCAGTCTAATTAAGTTTTCCTTTTAACAAATTAACCCACTGAATGCATGGTTGCTGAGTGCCTACTATGTGTCAGGCACAGCTCCAAGGATGGGGCCCATGGCAATAAACAAAGCAGACCAAGTTCTTGAGTTCACAGGGCTTCAGTTCCAGCAGCATCTATTTTTGGCAAACAGAACAGAACGTGGGGCCATGGGGGCCCACAAATTCTGAAGCAGGTAATGGGTCCGGTCTTAGCCCTTGTTCTTACCTTCTGGTCCTGGAGTATCCGATGCCCCCCCCCCCCGACACCACAGAGAGGAACATCCAGTGTTGCCACTACTGTTGCCACAGTCGCTAAGATCTGTTTGCAAAGGGATCTGGGCACAATGTGAGTGCAGCTTGCTCAGCTAGACCTGGTGATACATTTTCCACACTGTACTCTGTTTCTAAAAGGAGGCGAAGCAGTGTGCCTCATGCACTTTCATCTGTTTCACAATCATTGATTTGCTTCACTCATTCAAAAGAGATAGGTAAAGGATGGTGTGTGTGGCTCCCAGCCAACAGGGCCATGGTTCTAGATGTGGAGAAATAAAAGGAAGTATAAGGGCCCTCAAAACAAGAAGCCAGCAACTATGGAAGTGCAAACTAGGACATCATCATATGTGATGTTGCGAGGGGAAAGAAAGAGAAACAGGAAATGTTTCAACTCCCTTTTGTAGAATTTCATTACAATTTTGCTTCCTCCTTCCTTCCTACCCTAACCTTTCTCCTACCCTATGTGAGGGACACAAAATTAAAGCAAATATAGATACTGAATTGCAACCACATGCAAATGGCTCATGTAATAAAAGAATCCTGCCTGTCAAGGAAGAGCATGTGGGACTGAGTATGATTGGCCTGGAAATCAGTACCTGTCTGCTCGGGCTGCTTGGCCATTTTTTACTTGACTCTCATATTTTAAATGAAGTACCTCTGGGGACAGTATTGTATTTGCAATGTTTTATTTTAGAGAAAAGTATTAGGAGAGTGTGTACGTGTATTCAAAGAAATATATTTCACCAGGTAGACGTCTCCACTGACATTAGGCACGTGTGAGCGCGTGTGTTTGGGTGTCCACTTACATCATGTGCATACCCGTAGTGGTGTTGTCTACAAAATGCTATCTGAACAGCATGAGCATTTGTTGTTTCCTGCTATGTGCTAACCATTCCACTTTGCTCTGCCCCCCATCAGTAATATTCAGTTATTTCCTAAGGGGAAAAATTAAATGCTGTACTGGGTGCAGAGTAGGAGACATTAAATCTATCCCCAACAGGCTGAAGCTGCTCGGATAATCCATGATCCACAGCCTTGATTCCATTTCCAAAATTTACTACTGGAAATAAAGTTAGAAGTCTCTAAAAAGTCTTTTAGTTCAAATTACATTTTACTTATAGGTGAGAAAATGGAGGTTCAGAGAGGCTGAAGTCCCCTGTTTAAGTTTGCAGGGCTGTTTAGTAAGAGTCTCTCAGGCCAGTGTTTGGGTGTCCACAGGTTTTCATCTCTTTTTTAGAGGATGGGTGTGTATAGCAGAGCGGAGAATTCACAGAGGGGGACCAACTGGAGTTGGCATGCTGGTCCCTTCTACAGAAGTGAGGTCATAAAATGATCTCCAGGTCTCCTCTCAAGAAGGATGGGCACTGACAATGTCTGGGGGTGAATGTGGAAGCAAAGCTTGGAGCCAAGAGGATGCCCTAGAACCACCGTGCCCTCAGGGGGCCGTTTATTAATTCATAATCACCCATCTGTTCACTAGGACTTCTGATGAGCTACATGAGCCCTACCCAGCTGTTTAGTCTACTATGTTTTCAAAACTTTTCACATTGAATTTCTTACAATACCTAGTCTTCCTATAACTTCGATTGGATTTCATTCTTTTGTTGAAAGTTCACTCAGGTAAGTAACTTCCTATTTTTTCATTAATAACCATTTCCTAACCATTTTAATGACTGCTGGTTTTGAATAATAGCCAGTCCACACACAGCAACCTTACCCTCCCTCTCAACTCAGGCAAATGCAACCATCCATGGAAAGATGTGCACATGAGCTCTTCATTTATTAGGGCGGCTGTTTTCACAGGACAAGCCTGTATATGTATATTCCACTACATGCTGCAAAATAATACACGTGGCCTTCACATTGCACGGACTTACGTCCAAGTTTTATGATTATTTAAGAGAGTTTTTGTGGCATAGGAACTCTGAGTCAGAGGCAAGCTTGAGTACAGACTTTAACAGCCAAAGAGCACATCCTGTCCTGTGTCCCAAAAAGTGAATTATGCATATTGTATCAATAGCCATGTCTATTACTTAAGCCACAGTTCTGAGTAGTTGATAAATGGGAGGAAAGATTATTCCATTTTCCTCTGTCTATGCATGAGGACAAATCTCGAAAACAATCTTAGACAGTTGTTTATTTGGTTTCAGGCAGAATCATGTAATTCCTATTGTCTCAGCATGACTGGACCACCTCTTCAGATTTCCTAACGTGAAAATATCACAATATCTGCACTCCTTCCTCTAGCAGCCAGCTAGTGATTTGATTGCATTATTTTCTCAATCAAGTAGTGTTGCTTTTGTAGTCATTGAATTATATCAGGAGGATTTTCTCTTGTAGTATTAAAGAAAGTAATATATAGTTTTACTTTATCTCATTTAAGCATATAACATATTGTTATGTCTAACAGAGTGTGTTCATTCTATAACAATTGCTGCAAACTCTCCTTTAAGTGAATTTTACTGGATAGTTTTATTATATCATAAAATAAGAGAGGTATTCCAGAGAAGAAAATTTTAAATAATACTTTTGTATTAGTGAGCAATTGCTGCATGACAAACAGCCACAAAACAATTCGTATTGGCATAAATCAATAAACATTGTTTTTTTTTTTGTTTGTTTTGTATTTTGCATTTTTTGGCTGGGGCTGGGTTTGAACCCGCCACCTCTGGCATATGGGGCCAACGCCTTACTCCTTTGAGCCATAGGCACTACCCAATAAACACTGTTTTTTCCCCACACCTGTGTCATCTGGCTGAGGTGGTTTAGTTTCAGGTGTGGGGGTTGTGTCCACATTCGGGGTTCATCTTGGGGCTACGCAGGTTGGTATTCTCATGGCAGATATTAGAAGCTCTCAGAGGGGACAGTGAAAATAAGCGACGCTTCTTAAGACTTATGCTTGGAGCAAGAGCAATGTTAACATCTGCTCACATTCCATTGGCCAAGTCACGTCACACAGCAAAGACCAACCTTAATGGCACTGGGAAAAATATTTCTCCCATAATCACTCATTGAGATTTAAAAGTGCAGTGAACTACAGAGTCTTCTATTTAAATCTAAGTTTAAAATTAATGTAGTGTTATTTAAATTAATAATCATGTTAGAGTAAAAGTTCAAAAACAAAAGAAATAGAAAATGAAACAAAAGTAGTAAGTTTGTCAGACTATTGTCCCTTTTAACCCATTTCATATTTTATTTTCTATTTTATCTTGTAAGAGTTAATGGTACAGAGAAAGTTAATTCAGAATTGAGAAATATAACTATTTTTAATGCTTATTAAATCGAAAAATGATCAAGTTCGGTTAATAAAATTTCACTAATACTTTAATATTTCAGAGACAAATGTATCAAAATATAATTTTGTGGTTTACCATTATATTCATGTTTACATGTGGAAAGACTTGAAAGTAATCCATTTGTGATGAAGATTGGAGTCCACAGTGATTATGTGTAAGAAACAAATGCTTGTCAATTCACTCTTTACAAAGGAGTTTTATAATACATATTTCATTTACTGAGAACACTGAATTTCAAAGAACACTTGTCTCTAGGGACTTGCAGTTAACCAACAATAAAGGTAGCCCACCTTGCTTTCCTAGGAAAAAAACGAGCCAGTTTAGCGGGTGCCCTTCTCATGTACCACACTGCTGCCCCACTGACGCCGCTGCCTGAAGCTCCATTTTGTTACTGTCCTTGTTCCTTAGCTATTACTATTTTTTTAAATTAAAAAGTTAAATTTTAGCTTTGTATCTTTTCTTTTAAGATAGGCTGGATAGATATTTATTTCTCTGCCACTCAGAGGATACAAAATTATATTTTCCTTTGCTATTTTGACAATATCATGGGTATTCCTTGTGGGGATAGCAGATGGTTACTGAATGTTATTTGAGTGACTTGTAAAATATATAACAATAATTGCTTGTGATTGACTTCAACAGATACATGTATTGTGTATAATTTTGAATATATTCTCAATAATAACTGTTGGTAATGATTTTGGTCAAGTTGATGTGCACAGAACAAATGTAGGAAAGCTGTATAAACAAAGAAATAGCGGAATCTCCCCCACTTTTCACTGGGATAAACCTGGACTCTTTTATTTTTCCAAAAAAAAAAAAACAAAAACAAAAACAAAAGCAGCCTTCTGTTATGTTACAAACAGTGAAAAGTAATGATAAGCAAGCAACTAACTTGGTGTTAAGGACTAAAAGTTGCAAAAGTGTTATAGCCAAATGATTATAACAATAGTCTTTGGCCCCACTTGAATCTTAAAGAGAATAAAAAATGTGAACACCCAATAGACAATGAAAGTTAAACACAACAATTGTGAGAGTTTTGTACAGTTGCTGATGGATTACCCACAGCTGACATGCTCCTTCTTGATCAGAAGACAAAAAAAGAATAGAAGTCATTTAGGTCACTTGTATATTGTTGAAGTGAGTTGGAATTTAAGTAGACATCTGATTCCACTAAATCAGCCAAGAGTTTCCAAAAAGCAGATGGCCTTTTAAGCCAAAAGTTAGTCTTCTGAAGGATTCTGAGATGTGTAATTTATCTGAATGCATGTTGCCCTCATCTGTGACTTTCTGGAGGATAGGAATAATGTCATGTCCATGGCCCACCTTCCCTAGCACCATGTCTGGAACACAATAGGTACTAAATAAAGGTCTTGAGGGAGAAAGAAGAAAAGCTTGTAATGCTACTTGAAATTTGTTGGAAAATATTTGCCAAATATTTTATACTCTGTACTTCTTCCTTTTTGTCTATATACACACTATAATACAAGTAAATTATTATAGTGATTTTTGCAGATTCAATTTGCATTGTTTTTATTTAAAACAAATCCCCACTCTTAGATATTAAGATAAAAATACTACTTTATAGAAACACAGTAAAATAGTACTACAAATTAAAATCAACACCTTAGTTAAAGAACTAAGTACATTTCAGGGTTTGTTATTCTGCAGTTAATTCATGCTTCAAATTTTAAATTCTAAAATTCATAGCATAATTTTTAGGCTCCATAAAACATGTTTGTGGTTACCTGTGGCTTCATTTCTTATTTTTGTGATTCTCATTCCACTTAATTGTTACCTAGTAGTTGCCTTTTCTTCTGTTTTTAAAAAAAGCTTTTAAGGGGAAAATGTATTTCATAAGTCAGAAGCAAACAATGTAAGATTACTCAGGAAACATGATTTTAAAACAAGGAAATAAATGTTTTCCTTTTCAAATTGATGTTACTTCAACTATTAACATAAAAAATATCTTGGCATGTCTATAAATATGTAAGATGAAATAAAATAGGTCTTTTGAATAACACTGTGGATTATGTTACAGAGACTAAACATACTCAATTTATCTGCAGTCCACGTATTAACAAATGGTCATAGATGTAACTATTTTGATAGTGCATTGGGAAAAAAATCTGTAGTATCTTTCATACAGTTTAAGCTTAGCCTGAATCAAAAAAAAAATCATATTGGAAATCTTGGAATAATCTTTGTATGGTTAATCTATTTAAAGACAGAGGGGATAGTTCATCTTTAACAAATCATCTGCCTATAATTCATAATGGTAAGGATAGGAATATTTCACCTTTGGGTGATCCTAATGAATAAAATTCTCCCTAATAATGCTTGTGGTTAGAAACAATATTTTTCTGACTCTAGTTTACCATCTTGGGCTTCTTCCCAAGTATGGGCCTATAGAGAATTAGTTTCTCTAAGGCAGAATATAGCTTAAGCTATTGTCCTATTATTTATTTTCTTCTTTCCATTAATTGATTCCAGTCTAGCAGCTTTTAGCAAGCTTCTGGATTCAGATTGGTCAAATATATGTTGGTCCTACAATATAACCTGGAGTCTAAGAAATATATGCTATTTTACCTGGATATTTCATTCAGAATTAAGCATTTATGTTTTAAGTTTGAATATTCCCCATCTCACATCTAATAAAGAATAAATCAGACAATAAACTCCATTGCTATAATTTGAATATGTCCCCCAAAGTTTGTGTGTTGAAAATGTGATTCCTGAATGGAACAGTGTTGGGAGATGGGGCCTCTTGGGAGGTGTTTGGGTCATGGGGACACTACCTTCATGAATGGGTTAATATCTTTATATCATAAGTGTGTTTGCTATCATGGGAATGGGTTCACCCCCTCTTGCATACTCTTTTTCTTGCCCTCTCTTTGCCCTTCTGTTACTGGACAAAGAGGGTCTGGTCACCTGCCACTGTCCAGCCAATATTCAGAGGTGGGAATTAGGTCCAACAAGCTGTATTATTGGATGGCCAGCAAATCTAGAGAACAGCAAGAGTAGTCTCTCAAAGACTGTCTTAGTTATAATTCTAATAGTTTTTGTAATGATCAAAGTAGTCTCATTCTAACAACACAAAATGTTTAACAACAGAAAAACATATCTAAGAGAATAATTAAAGAAAATATCATACCATCAAAGTAACATTTACCAATATTACAGCATCTGTTGACTATGTGTGACTCCTTCCTCAGGTTTCCTTAGATCAAATCCTTACAGTCATGGAGAAACTTTAACTAGGTAATCACAGGGAAGCGTGTGGGGGAAGACTATGAACTCAGCAGACTGGGATCTCTGGACTGCTTCAGCTTAGCTTCTCAGACTCCATCCTATGGGTCGCTTTTCTGGCTTACTTCCATGTGGGATGGTATAGTTTGCAGACCACTACCAGATGCTGGTGCCCAGAGTCTTCCCAGACTCTAGAACTGTGAGAAATAAATTTCTGTTCATTATAAATTACTCAGTCTTTTGACAGGTACTGTAGCTTACACCTGTAATCCCTACACTCTGAGAAGCCAAGGCAGGTGGAATGCTTGAGCTCAGCCTGAGTAAGAGTGAGACCCCATCTCTAAAAATAACCAGGTATTATGGCAGGCACCCGTAGTTCTAACTGCTTTGGAGGCTGAGCCAAAGGGATCTCTTTAGCCCAAGAGTTTGAGGTTTCTGTGAGCTATGACACTACAGCACTCTACTGAGGATGACAAAGTAGACTCTGTCTCAAAAAAATAAAATAAATTACTCAGTCTGTGGTTTTGTAATGACAGCAAAAAGTGGATGGAGACACACATGAAGAAGAAGACAAACTATAAATATGTCCATAACTCCTACCAAGATTATTTGTTATAAGAAAATGTAAATTATAAAAGATCCCATACTTCAACTATTCTCACTATTAGAAAGACATACTCCTAAAACTTTGTGGCCTGCTGACTATAAGACGGCTGTAATGCCATATTTTACAATAAGAAACTGAATTAATTTTCTGTAAACGCAAAGATTTGGGAAATCACTTTGAATTTTTAATCCCCCAACACACACACACACACACACACACACTCACACACACATATACATACAACTACCACAATTCTTTTCAATAGCTTGACTATAACCTGGGGAAAGTGCTTTAGAGAAGTCACTTCAAGATGGTGGAAAAGAAAAGAAACACAATTCTTCTTATTTTTAATCAATAGCAATACTCTATGAGGGTGAGAGGAATGTCGCCTAGCTCCCCTGCCCCTCAGTACTCTGATCAACTCACAATTGAGGCAGATTAATAAGAGAAATGTTGATTTACCAATGCCATGTACATGGCAGAATCACATGTTGATTACCCGATATCCTGATGAAGTTCAGATACTTTTATATGTGCCTTTTTGAGGGGAGGAGAATATAGAATATAGCCAATTCTACTTAGGGGTATCAAATGGTACTAGGGAGGACAAATGGATGGGGGAGACAGATTAAGTTGTAAATGATTCTCTTTGCAAATCAAATGAATCTGAGAGATAGGTATTATGTTTAAAATAATTTGGGCCAGATCTGCTTGCATTCCTGATCATCTTTCCTGCAATATATTGAGATAACAGGGAGAGGAAGGGAAGGCAGTTGCCCCCTCTGATCTTTTAATCAGGTTAGTCTGATTTAAGGAGATAGAGGGAAAACCCCTTCCAGTGCTTCCTGATCTCAAATGACTTTTAATTCAAAATATTCTTTATATTAGGTAGTCGTATTTGGGGGTTAAGTTTCCTGAGCTGCTTCAATTCCATCTTATGTTTAAGTTTCTTACCCTCTCAAGCCCAGCTCTCTGGCTTTGCTCTGTCCCTTTAGCAGGCCTGAATCTTGGCGTGGATCTGAAGATTGGTCTTAGTACTAATTTTTCACTGAAAGTCATTTGCAATGGAAGGAACATTGTAAAGAGTAATTCCATTCAAAGAATTAGACAATTAAAAAAATATAACTAAAAAGCTTCCTTTCCCCCCAATACTTAATATTGATAATCCTTGTTAAAGACATATTTATTTTATAAACGTTTGCCTGGTTCAGTTTCATAGAGAAAAAATGATGTATCTTTAGAGTTTGATGTAGAAAATATTAACTAGAAAAATTATTACAAATGGCATGTCCAGGTTTATAACTCACTGAAATATAATTTGGGTCTTTATTTTATATGAGAATGCAATGAATCACCAAAACCCAGTGTATTCCAGTGACTGCAGTTCACTTCAATTATATATATTGTAATTTTGTGAAATATATATTTAGTTTTCCTTTTTTTCCTGGCATATAACTTCTACAATCCTTGGACTCTCCAACATGATAAGTGTCTTTTTGTATGCTAGTGAGAAGTCTCCTGGCTGTTCAAAGATGGGGGCTGGTTACAGACTGACATGATTAGAGGACTGGAGCATTTTAGCCCCACCTTCAACCTCTAGGAAAGGAATAGGAGTTGAAACTTGAGTTGAGCAACAATGAACAAGGTTTTAATCAATTGTGCCCACAGAATGAAGCTTCCATAAAAATCCCAAAGGGCAGGGTTTGGGAAGATTTTAGATAGTTGAGCACTTGGAGGTGCCTGGAGGATGCCCACCCCAGAGGGTATGGAAGTTCTTTTTCCCCTTTATGCCTGGGCCTCTTCGTCTGTATCTTTTGTAATGTCTGATATAATAAACCAGTAGTTCTGTGAGCCAGTGTAGCAAATTAATTGAACTGCTTTAGAGCTGGTTGGTCAGAAGCACAGGTATTCATCCTTTGTTTTTGACTGGCATCTGCAGTGGGGGAAGGCAGTCTTATAGATCTGAGCCCTGAATCTGTGGTATCTGATGCTGTTTCAGTTCAGAATGGAATTGAATTGGAGACTACTCAGCTGGTGTACACTGCAAAATTAATTGCTTACTTGGTGTGTGGGGTAACCCCAAACAGCTGGTATTGGAAGTGTTCTGTATTATGAAAAAGATACTTTAGTTTTTCCTGCCTATTTATACATATCTACTGCCAGATGATATTCACGAGGAATGTTATAACCACAAATAATACAGATTTATGTAAGTCAGCCTTTCTCCCCTTAAGGATCTCATCATTTAACAGAAGAAAAGAGATGCGGAAAGTTGAATGACAATAGAAGATTTAAATAGTTCAGTGGAATTTGTGTTTTTCTTTGGTGATGGTGAGGGGGTGGAAGGATTTCTTGAAAGTCTGGAACAAAAAAATAAATCAGTTTATGAAGATGAATATTATCTACCTTAATTATAGTGAAATGGTAATTGTAGATTCTAGGTGCATTCATTGTAAAAATCTTTCAGCTCTCCTGTGTGTTTAGAAATTTTCATTAAAAAATAATGCAAAAAGACTAGTGCACACAAGACAAGAATAGAAAACTACTCTGATAGGCATTTACTTTTTATGCAGATGTGATGAAAAATAAAGCATGAAAACTCTGAGAAAAGAAATAGCTGAAGATGTTAACAAATGGAAAAACATACCATGATCATGGCTGGGAAGAATCAACACTGTTAAAATGTCCAAACTACCCAAAGCAATCTACAGATTTTATGCAATTTTATCCTATTAAAGCACCATTGTCATATATTAAAGAACTTGAAAAAGTAGTACTTTGTTTTATATGGAATCAGAAAAAAAACCTCTAATAGCAAATATATTACTCAGAAATAAGAACAAATCATGAGGTATCACATTACCAGACTTCAGGCTACACTATAAATCTATAGTGATCAAAATAGCATGGCACTGGCACAAAAACAGAGTGGTAGATTTATAGAACAGAATAGAGAACCAAGAGATGAACCCAGCTACTTATCGTCATTTGATCTTCGATAAGCCTATCAAAAATATTCGATGGGGGAGACTCCCTATTTAACAAATGGTGCTAGGTGAACTGGCTGGAGACTTGTAGAAGACTGAAACTGGACCCCCACCTTTCACCATTAACAAAAATTGATTCTCACTCAATAAAAGATTTAAACTTAAGACATGAAACTAAAAAAATACTAGAAAAGAGTGGAGGGAAAACACTTGAAGAAATTGATCTGGGAGAATATTTTATGAGGAGGACCCCCAGGGCAATTGAAGCAACACCAAAAATACATTACTGGGATCTGATCAAACTAAAAAGCTTTTGCACAGCCAAGAGCACAGTAAGTAAAGCAAACAGACAACCTTCAGAATGGGAGAAGATTTTGGCAGATTATGCTTCCAACAAAGGTCTGATAACTAGAATCTACAGAGAACTCAAACTAATCAATAAGAAAAGGATAAATAACCCCATTTCTATGTGGGCTGGAGAAGGCCCACAGATGGGCCTTCTGATGAAGACAGGCGCATGGCACAAAAAAATGTTTCTCATCGTTAATCATCAGAGAAATGCAAATCAAAATCACTTTGAGATATCATCTAACTCCAGTAAGATTAGCCTATATCACAAAATCCCAAAATTACAGATGTTGGCATGGATGCAGAGAGAAGGGAACACTTCTACACTGATGGTGGGAATGCAAGCTAATATGACCTTTTTGGAAAGAAGTTTGGAGACCACTCAAGGAACTAAAAGTAGACCTACTGTTCAATCCTGCAATTCCTCTACTAGGTATATGCCCAGATGATCAAAAATTATTTTACAACAAAGACATTTGCACCAGATATTTATTGCAGCCCAATTCATAATAGCCAAGACATGGAAATAGCCCAAGTGCCCATCGACCCATGAATGGGTTAACAAATTGTGGTACATGTACACCATGGAATACTATGCAGCCATAAAAAAGATGGAGACTTCATATCTTTTATGTTTACCTGAATGGAATTGAAACATATTCTTCTTAGTAAAGTATCTCAAAAATGGGGGGAAAAGTATTCAGTGTACTCAATACTACTATGAAATCAATATATAACCACCTACACACTCATATGAAGGGCAAAACATAACTATACTCCAGAAAGTAGAAGGGAAGAGGAGGGAGTGGGGAGGGGAGGGGGGATATGGGAGGAAGGAGGGTATTTGCACATCACCTAATGTGCATGATGCCATGGTACGTTTCAAAACAATTAAGAAAAGAGTATAATTGTGATGGATGTGTCACTTAGTTCAATGTAAGCATTTCACATTGTATATCGAAGCAGTACCCTGAACCCCATAAATGCATTGA
>CAUYQV010143166.1:0-20175 GCA_963574575.1 Galagoides demidoff
AACATCATTAGGAGTATAAAGGGAACATTTAACCCTACTTAATACCTGTACATAATATACAATCACATGGAATTCATTTTGATATTTCCAGAAAAAAAGGAATACAAAACTAATAAGTTGTTACTATCTAAAGAATTTAAGATTAGCAGTTTTTTTTTTTTTTTTTTTTTGAGACGGAGCCTCAAGCTGTCCCCCTGGGTAGAGGGCCATAGCATCACAGCTCATAGCAACCTCCAACTCCTGGGCTCAAGCGAGTCTCCTGCCTCCGCCTCCCAAGTAGCTGGGACCACAGGCGCCCGCCACAACACCTGGCCATTTTTTGGTTGCAACCATCATTGTTGTTTGGCAGACCCGGGCTGGGGATTCGAACCCGCCACCTTAGGTGTACGTGGCTGGCGCCTTAGCCGACTGAGCCACAGGTGCCGAGCCAAGATTAGCAGTTTTTAAGTTAACACTAATTCAAAGGAAATAATTGATATGAAATAGATTAAAACAAACCCATTTTAATAGATACAAGGGAACTACAGGGAAATTAGATTTTTGGTTTCAGAATCCTCCTTAGAACATCTTTTTCCTAACCAGGTCTTAAAATCCTGGGGTTTCAGGCTCAGTGCTTGTGGCTCAAGCAGCTAAGGCACCAGCCACATACACCTGAGCTAGCGGGTTCGAATCCAGCCCGGCCCCGCCAAACAACAATGACGGCTGCAACCAAAAAATAGCTGGGCATTGTGGTAGGCGCCTATAGTCCCAGCTACTTGGACACCCGCCACAACGCCCGGTTATTTTTTGGCTGCAGCCATCATTGTTGTCTGGCGGGCCTGGGCTGGATTCGAACCCACCACCTTAGCCACTTGAGCCACAGGCGCTGAGCCTGTACATTCAAATTCATCTTGCTGCAGACTGGTTTGTCCTATAAAGGGTGTAAGGTCCTACCCATAGCATGACAGCATGGGATGGTGAGAACCTAAGTTAGTAGACTCCTTCCTGTTATAAGACAGTATGGTTTTATAGAAAAATGTGTCCTGGCTCAATGGTTACGGTGCTGGCTGGCCACACACACCCAGGCTGGTGTGGTCAAACCCAGCCTGGGCCTGCTAAACAACAAAGACAACTACTACAACAAAAAAATAGCTGGGTGTTATATAGCGGGAGCCTGTAGTCCAGCTACTAGGGAGGCTGAGGCAAGAGAATCACTGAAGCCCAAGAGTTTTAAGTTGCTGTGACCTGTGATGCCACAGCACTCTACCAAGGGCAATATAGTGAGAACTCTGTCTCACAAAAAAAAAAAAAAAGATAAATGTGTCCTGTTAATTATTTTATTGTCCATGGAGGGAGGCGAAGCAAAGACCAGAAATAAATACTAAACTTTTTATTCATCAATCTACTACTTTCCTTCATCCTTTAGGAAAATTAAATCTTCAGAAAAATAACTTTTTTTTTTTTTTGGAGACACAGTTTTACTTTAGCTCACAGCAACCTCAAACTCCTTGGCTCATGCAATCTTCCTGCCTCAGCTTCTCAAGTAGCTAGGACTATAGGCATGCATCACCATACTCAGCTAATTTTTTTTATTTTTAGTAGAGACAGGATCTTGCTTTGCTTAGGCTGGTCTTGAACTCCTGACCTCAAGCGATCTTCCTGCCTTGGCCTTCCAGAGTGCTAGAATTATAGGCTTGAGCCACTGCGCTTGGCCAGTAAAATAATTTTAACCCCCTCCAGAAAACATTCCCCATAAAATTTTCTACACCACCGTATCTCTATGAAATTGAATACTGTGTATCACTCTAGTTTTCTTTCACATTCCAGTCCTTCACTATCTCTGCACTTATGAAGAGAAGGTGAAATCCCTAAATTACCATCTCAGGGAAAAAAAACAGTAATTCCAAATGTAAACATTCACCAAAGCCACTAATTTCAGTCATAAATCAAAGTTCCAAGCTTACGAAACTTGAGTATAAGAAAAAAAACCCCACATTCATGCAAATAAACCAGCAAACTCAGGACCTGGTCCCAGTCTGGTCATTCACAAGCTGAAGAAGCTCAGACAAGCAAAGGAACCGTCAGTCCGTCAGCTGCGAATCCAAATCAAAGCATACCTATCATTGTATGTTCCCACCACAGGAACAGACCACCCGACCTCTCCTGGTAATAAAATGTAACTACAAAATGCATTTCAAGTAAAAAGTGTTACCAAAATATCATTAACAATGTAAAATGCCTAATTAAGTAGGGAGTACCCATTTTGTCACAATTTTATAAGTACACTAGGAACATAATTTCCTACAGGCCAGGATTACAGAAAGATTTCACTCCTTTTTTAAGTTATATTCAGCAGTGAGGGGTTATATGCCAACTTTCTTGACATTAATGTTGATATTTCTCTTTTTATTTTTATTACTTTATTAGTTTTTTAGAGATGGAGTTTTATTTTGTTCTCTTTCTAAAATGAGGAGCTATAATACAACATTCCCTCTCCCTACAACTAATTCTTCACTATCAAAATGAGCTTATATGGGCAGTGCCTGTGGCTAAGTGGGTAGGGTACAGCCACATATATCCAGGCTGAAGAGTTCAAACCCAGCCCAGGCCAGTTAAACAATGACAACTACAACAACGAAAATAAAAATAGTTGGGCATTGTGGTGGGCGCCTGTAGTCCTAGCTATTTGGGAGGATGAGGCAAGAGACTAGCTTAAGCCCGAGTTTGAGGTTGCTGTGAACTATGACACCACAGCACTCTACCAGGGCCAAAAATAAGTAAATAAATAAAATAAAATTTACAGCCTTGAGTAATATGGTTTTTTTTTTTAAGACAGCATCTCACTCCATTGTCCTGGCTACAGCAGCAGCAGCATCATCATAGCTCTCTGCAACCTCAGACTCCTGGGCTCAACAATCCTCCAGCCCAGCCTACTGAACAGTTGGGACTACAGGTACATACCACCAGGCCTGGCTAATTTTTCTTATTTTTTATAGAGACAGAGTCCTGCTATGTGGCCCAGGGTGGTCTCAAACTCTCCTAGGCTCAAGTTAATCCTTGAGCCTTAGGATCCCAAAATGCTGGGATTATAGGTATAAGCCTTGGTGCCTGGCTTTGTAATGCTATATTTTACCAAAAGGTTACAACTAGCTGGTATAGCTTTAAAAAAAAGAATATACAGGCTCGGCGCCTGTGGCTCAATCGGCTAAGGTGCCAGCCACGTACACCTAAGGTGGCGGGTTCGAATCCCCAGCCCGGGCCCGCCAAACAACGATGACGGCTGCAACCAAAAAATGGCTGTGCGTTGTGGCGGGTGCCTGTAGTCCCAGCTACTTGGGAGGCGGAGGCAGGAGACTTGCTTGAGCCCAGGAGTTGGAGGTTGCTATGAGCTGTGATGTGTGATGCCATGGCACTCTACCCAGGGGGACAGCTTGAGGCTCCGCCTCAAAAAAAAAAAAAAAAGAACATATATAGCTCTATATAGAAATAATTCTACATTCAATTATGAGTGTTTGGAAATGTCTTTCCATTAAAAAAAACTATTAGAGGATAAAATAAATAGAAGCAAAAGCAGTTTCTCCTGTTTATTAAATAAATCACATGACTTCATCATTGATAATAGTTTGGTTTTTTTTTTTTTCAGATAGGATCTCACCTCTTGCCCAGTGCTATGAGTGCTGCGGCATCATGGCTTACTGCAATCTCAAACTCTTGGGCTCAAGTGACCCTCCTACCTCAGTTTCCTAAGTAGCAGGGACTAAAGATGTGTGCCACCACACCAAGCTAATTTTTCTACATATATATGTATGTATATGTGTGTGTATATATATATTATATGGTTTTTTTTTTTTTTGATAGAGCCAGGGTCTTGCCATGTTGCTTAAGCAAGCCTCCCGCCTCAGCCTTCCTAAATGCTAGGATTATAGGCATGAACCACCGTGCCTGGCTAGGTGGTGGTCTTTACTCAGTTTAAACAATTCAGAACTGTTTGCTATATTAATGCAAACCTATCTTTTCACTGTAATAAACTATCGGTTGTACATATTTGATTTAATGTATAAGGCTAACTCATAAAAACCACACAGAAGAAATCCCTCCTACCAAGGACTAAATTGTCCTAGTGGAGCCAGGATGCTAATAAGACCAATGAGATTATATACATATATAATAAACTTGAATTAATTTTTAAATCTTCTCTTAGGATTTTTATAAACGAAAATTATAGACAGGTTGAAATGTTAGAAATACTTCAGGGATTTTTATAAATACAGGAATGAGGTAGGACTTCAATTTAAGATAATCTCATTCCTTACTCAACTTTCAAAAGTGCAAGTCATTATGGAGCCAGGATTTGGATGCCTGGATATTTGTTCCGCTGAAAAGAGAACATACCCATAAAGAAAATACAGAGATAATTTGTACTACAAAGTGTACTACAGAAATACACCCCTACCAATAATTTTAATAAAGTTCAATTCTAAGACGTCTCAAAAAAGTGAATTATTGATAATCACTTTAGAAGCAAAGAATAAAACTTTTTTTTTAATAAAAAAATTATGATCCAAAGTAAAACAATAAGAACATTGATTTCAATACATAAACTGTGCAATAAAAAAGGTGATCAAGAATTAGACATGGTGGCTTGGTGCCCATAGCTCACTGGTTAAGGGCGCCAGCCCCATGCACCAGAGCTGGTGGGTTCGAACCTGGCCAGGGCCTGCTCAACAATGACAACAATAACAAAAAAAATAGCTAGGCGTTGTGGCAGGCACCTGTAGTTCCAGCAACTTGGGAGGCTGAGGTAAGAGAATCCGTTAAGCCTGGGAGTTTGAGGTTGCTGTGAGCTGTGACGCCACAGTACTCTACCAAGGGCAACATAGTGAGACTCTGTCTCAAAAAAAAAAAAAAAAGAATTAGCCATGGTCAACCTACCCAAAATAACTTTAAAAATCCAGATTAAAATGTATACAATATTGGGGTGGCGCCAGTGGCTCAGTGAGTAGGGAGCTAGCCCCCTATACCGAGGGTGGAGAGTTTGAACCTGGCTCCCACCAGAATGCAGCACAAATACAGCCAGGCATTGTGGTGGGCACCAGTAGTCCCAGCTACTCAGGAGGCTGAGGTAAGAGAATTTGGTGAGCCCAAGAGCTGGAGGTTGCTGTGAGTAGTGATGCCACAGCACTCTACCGAGGGACAAAGTGAGACTCTGTCTCTAAAAAAAAAAGTATACAATAGTGCATAAGCATTGAAAAATGATCAGAAATATAACACACCCAAAAGAAATCTGTAGTCACTGTGATAAGGGACACAAAACTTGTGGCCTCCCTATGAACAATTCCCTACATGGGAAGAAGAAAAAAATTGTAAAATGTATGTGGTGAGTATATGGGTGATCACTGTATATTCTTTTCAACTGTACTGTATGTTTGAAAAATTGGCTAATAAAATCCTGAAAAATTAAAAAAAGAATAAGAAAAATGACCAGAAAGACATATATCAAAATGATGACAGTGGTTGTATCTGGGTTGAAGGATTCCAGGTGACTTTTATTTTATTTGTATAAATCCTCTACAATGGATATTTTGTTTGGGAAAAAAGAGATGAGTTAAAAATAAAATAAAATAAAATGTTTTCCAAGCAGGAATATATAACCCCAAACATAACAGTAAACAGCCCTAAACAATATTAATACTCTAAAGATATGGGAATGGTTTATTTGCTTTGAACATTCCATGTGGATCTAAGAAAAATATTCTTGTGCACTTTCCTAACCTCTGGCAGAAACTAAGGCTACAGTGAAACATCTGAGTAAACACAGACTTTGAAAGAAACAAACTATCAGAAAGAAATACAAATGTGTGTGCTAAGGCTTGAGCACACAGTATAGGCGCTTTTATTTTGGCAGTTTTTGGCCTGGCCAGGTTTGAACCCGTGGCCTCCTGTATATGGGGCCAGCGCCCTATTCCTTTGAGCCACAGGCAACGCCCAGTATAGGTGCTTTTAATGACAGAACCATTCAGGTTGATCTTTTTTTTTTAATTATAAGAAGCTTACCGGCAAGCAAGTTCAAACAATATCCATTAGCTAGGTCCTAAACTTAAAATTTCCTTTGACATCATTCCTGGGTTCCCAGATGGATGTGCCACACCCATATATGGGCTCCCCAATACTGACTACAAAGTGATTTTAAAGAATAGATAAGAAACCTTCCTTCCAGACAGGTTCCATGGATCTAGCCTTGCTTTGTGGACGTCACTACTTGAGGAGATAACTGGAAAATGCAAACCTTTTGCCTCCTTAAACTGAATCTTTTTAAAAAATCAAACGTAAAATATTAAAGGGTTATCATTAGGGTCATAAGCATTACACAAACATAAGGGATGATCAGTTAAAACAAGCAACAGCCTGGAAACTGAGCTGCTGAGTTTACGGACTAGGATTAGCTGGTGACATTGAGTGACTCATCTAACCCGAGCCTCAGTTTTCTTACATGTAAAATCCAGGGATACACCCATTCAGGAAGGAGGCTGTGAGGACCAAGAGGAAGACCTAGGTGAGAGCATTTACGTGCAACAGTGATGCTTCACAGGTGACCAGAGCAGGTCATTCTGTGGGCCTCAGGCTCTGAATCCGTACAAGGCAAGGGGCTGGGACACCTGTCCGTATAGGTTCCCCTCCAACCCACCATGACCTCTTGCCAAAACAGAGACGACTTAAGAACGAGAATCCAGGCCGTCCACCACTCCGCAGGTCTGCCCCTGACACATCCTTCCCGATCCCGGTTTGGCCCGTACACAAATCGAAACCGAAAAGCTCATGTGACATTGGAGGCAGGGATGCGGCCTCCGCCTGCGCTCAGCCTAGGGAGACGCTGTCTCCACCCAACTCGGCCATCTTGAGCGGCCAGAGCAGACAAAGCGACCCCATTGTTTTGGGTGACGGCGAGACGGGGCACCTTCATCCCTTCCCGGAACCAGAAGGGGGACACCCCGGGGGGTCCACCCCTGGCAGTGGGTGTGGCCAGAGGGAGGCCGGGGTGTGGCACCGGGCTCGCGGGGCGTCCGCAGCCCTGAGGGACCCAGCCGGTGGAGTGTCTCTGGCCACAGGGGCTCTTCCCGTAGGGTGTCTGCGAACGTGAGGAACTCTTTCCATCCCACCGGGTGCGTGTGGCCACAGGGGGCCGGGCCCGCGTGGTATCTACGGCTCTGGAGGACCTGGCCACTCTTGCCCTCCGTGGGGACCCTGCTGACCCCGCCCTCTGCAGGAACACTTCCCGTGGGTGTCTGCAGCCCGGAGGCCGCCCGGGGCCCCGGTCCCGCACCTTTGAGGGTGGAGCGCTCCACTAGGACTGTGTGGACTTGAGGGTCCGACAGGAACTTGCGCATCTGCTCCAGGGCGCTCTTCTCCTCCAGCGCTGCCTCCAGCGCGGCAGGCGCCTCGCCGCCATCCTCCAGCAGCAGTGGCACTAGCTTTCGCAGGTGCTTCTGCAGCACCGACACATCGGCCACGTTCTGCACAGCCGACACTTCCAGGCCGGCCGAGCCGTCCTCGCCGCCGCCGCCGCCGCCGGTCTCCGACATGGCGCCGTGCTCGGGACCCGCAAGAAGCGCTGAAGAGGCAACTAGGCGCGCGAGCGAGCTAGGGAGAGAAACGGGCGCCGAAAGGCTGACGGTCCGCTAGTTCACGGCCGACTGGGTGAGCGGGAGCTGGCTCCGCCCTAAAGGCAGCCCCCGCCCGCCTGCCGGCCGCAGGCGCAGCCACCGGCGCCCGCTCGCGGTAGCGTCACGACGTCGCGCGTGCGCGGGGCGGGCCCGGCACGGCCGCGCGGCCTTCTGGGACTTGTGGTCCAGGTGCGGGGCGGGGCCCTTAGTCCCCGCAAGGTAATCCCTGAAGGTGCAGATTCAGTCTCCCCCGGTAGGCGTGGGACAGTCAGGGACCGCGTGCACGTTTTTCACTGTTGTTAGACGCAGCAAGTACCCCAGAGCCCCCAGAAACTCTGTAAACAGTGAATGAGCATGTTAAATGACAAGCGCTAACATGTGTTGGGCCCTTCACCTGTGTTCTCTCCGTATTAAGTCCCAAATGTAGGCACAATAGATGGGTTGTTAGATATATGCAGCAGGAGCGACACTATTTTTCTAAGGGGAAGGTCACATTTCTGGGTTGGAAAGAGAGGTTCCTAATAGAAGAACTAGCTCTGCAAAGGCAGAGTGGCCTGCAAGATGTGGCTGGCACGCCAACTGCAGAAATATGAGGTTAAACCGAGAACGACAACCTGAAAGGACCTGTAAAACCAAGCTGCGATGGGACCTGGCTCCTAATGACAAAATCTTCCCCCTCAAGGATGCTAAGGACCAAGAGGGAGACTAAGGTGACCAGACGTCCCGCTTTTGGCGGGACAGTCTTGTTTTTTAACAATTCCGCATCCAGTGGCGTTTTTAAAAAGTCCTGATTTTTGGAAAGAATGCACAACAAGCTAGGGAATGGCAGTGTTGCAGGAAGACTAGGTCCAGTGGAGAGAAAGAGCACCCAAACACTACGTTTTTAAGAAGAAGGGCTTTATTCATTGGCCAGAAGCTTAAGGGATAGAAGAATTTCCAAATGGCCATGCTCTGGGACTGGCTTAGTCTTTCTCCTTTTTTTGACAGTCAAAAAGTTCCACCCCACAGGTACCCTTCCCATTGGCCAGTCTGAATCAAGCAGGAGATGCTACTCTAGCCCCTACAGAACTACAGGATTTCACAGAACTTGGAAATGTCCAGGTTACAAATTCCTAAGAACTGAGTCACCAGGGAGAGGCCCCCCACAGGTGTAACCTTGTGATCTCCTGTTCTTGGCTCAGCGTCTGTGGCTCAAGTGGCTAAGGCACCAGCCACATACACCTAAGATGGTGGGTTTGAATCCAGCCCAGGCCCACCAAACAACAATGATGCCTGCAACAAAAAAATAGCTGGGTGTTGTGGCGGGTGCCTATGGTCCCAGCTACTTGGGAGGCTGAGGCAGAAGACTCCCTTAAGCCCATGAGTTGGAGGTTGCTGTGAGCTGTGATGCTATAGCACTCTACTCACGGGGACAGCTTAAGGCTCTGTCTCCAAAAAAAAAAAAAAAAAAAAAAGAGAGGAGTCCTGTTCTCCTAGACCTCACCCTTCTTGGGTATCCTCCTCTCTCAGCAGGAGAACAGAAAGGGAATATATGGTTTTCGGCTGCCATGTGGCTATTTTGCCAGGATATGAGTTTTATATTATTTTTGTTAATTTTATAATGTTAAACCTTAATGATAACAAATAATTGTTGAGAACTGATTATTGAGAACTGCTTATCAAAGTTCACATTGTTGATGAGTTGTTAGAATTCGATGAGAAATATGCCAAAGAATAAAATGATACTATATATAAAAAAAAAAAAGATCACCTATATATCTGTCTAACAAGGGTACAAGTAAACTTTTCTAGAACTAAAATATAAATGTTTTGATACAATGAAAAAAAAAAAGACTTGAAAAGTCTTATACTTCAGATTTTAATATCCTATTTGAAAACATAGTTCTCTAATGCTCAAAATTAAAAGTAGAATCTCTTTTCCTACTCATTCGTAAGATGATGCATTTAGTTCATTCCTCTGTCACTCTTCCCCATCAGCTTCCTAGTTTGTTAATAATACTCGGAATTTTTAGTAATGTTCTTTATAATGAAATTATAATATCTACATTATATTTGTTCTGTTATTTTCACCTAATTTACAGAGTACATATAAAGCATTTTTATTTAACTATTTTGATTTTCTTAGTCAATACTTTTATATGGCAGCAGTCCCATTTTTACTTAATTTGATTCATTCCTTGGCCAACTTAAATGCTTTGTGGAATAACATCCCTGACAAAAAGGCCACAGTATTTTAGATTCTGGAGCCTTCAGTATCCCCTAACCACTCAGTCCCAAAACAAGGAAGAAGGAACAGATTCCTTCACTTATGAGTAATTTTGCTAATATAAAATTTCGGTGCTAAGAAATTTTTCTTTCAAAACAGTAATTTGGAGATGTCTATTGCTAACCAAAATATAAATAAGATAAAGAGCTATGCGTTTTCCCCTCCCTGCTTGGATATCTATAGATAGACACACAAGTATGGACACATCTTATAGATACAGACACACATATAGATACATCTTCATAAACATTCAGCAGCACAAGGCGTCCCTGGTCTGTCCTTTTCTTTTATTCATCACACTTGGTACTTGTTTGGCGTCAAACAGATTTCCTTCTTGGTCTTCATTACTGTGGTGTCTCTTTCCTTTAACTGGTCTCTTCTCCAGGTGTCCTATTATCCACTCATCTCTTCAGCTACACACCCTGCTCCATGCCATCTTTTCTCACTATCTTGCTCTAAGGGGCCCAGTTTGAAACCACTGCATTTCTAATCACACTTACTGCAGTGTTAAATTGCTTCATTACTGCAGCTCCTGTTGATCTTGATCTTATGATTTCATTTTCAATACAGAATACTCTATTTTCTTTATTAGACTTACTCCTCACTTCCTAAACCCATATATCTAATTCCTTTCTATACTTGTAACTTTAAAGCTTAAACTCTATGTTCAACTGATAGTATGGACCAAAAATTTTTAAAGAAGCCAGGCTGATTAACATTTGGAGAAATTCTTTGTGATTTTGGCATTCATGATGGTATGTCTCTTTGAACAGCCAAATAGTAAAGAAGGAAACTAATTTATAATTTTCTTTTTACTAAAGAGGCTAAATATACATTTCAAAAACAAATTTTGAACTACTGAAAACATCTGTCCAGAGGTGGGAAGGATACAGGATGTGGAATCAACTCTGGTAACCACATAAATTGAAAAAGAACCCAATATGCTGTGTATTCTCTGTAAGTTTTTGCTTCCAGATCTGTTATCGCCCATTTAAGAAAGTCATTAAATTTTAGTTTCCTTAAAAGCTTTCCTTATCACAATAATCTCCCTTTTTATCAAAGCCTATTGCATTTCATCTCATCCTTGGCTTCCTAAAGTTTATTGAGCTCAACTTAGATATTTTCTAAAATTTTCTACTCTTTCCTATAATAATTTTTTTTCCAAGAACACTATTCCTCTGCCTCTTGAGTCCTGTGTTTTCTCTCTTCTGTGGTCAAGCCTTTGATCAGGGAGCCCTCTCAGATTTGATATTTGCTCATAAATAGTGTGTGTGGTTTTGCGTTGGCCCCCATCCCTGTCTCTCTGCTTCCTGTTGAGCTCTGCCTCTCCACCCATTCAGAGCCAGCTTTCCCTGATTGCAAGTTACTTAACCTAAAGAAAGACCTCCTGGTCATCTCTGTGCTCTGAAGCAGTGCATATCTCCTCATCAAAAGCACTGAGTGAAACACTTAGTCTCCTCTTTACACTTATTCCTCACTTTTTCCAGTTGCCAAATTCTCCTCTCCATTAATATTATTGGGAATTTGTAGCCCAGGAGTCAGTAGAGAGAGAGAGGAGAGAGACTCTATAATGGTGAAGGAATTTCCTGTAGTCCCTTTTTCCCTATATGGTCTTACTTTGTTTCTTGGGAATTCTTCTAAGTTCTGCAAAGTTGAAATTTCTTCTGGCTTCTAGTAAGTTATTAAGTAATAGTTCTGGTTTCCAGCTCTATTGGAAATTTGAGTCTCCTATATTTTTATAATTATGTCAGTGGGAAGGTAAGAGAGGATAAATTAGGGGTCTCCAGTTTCTTACCATCATAACCTGCAAATTAGCATGGTGATTCAAATACTTCAGGCCACTGATCAAACCTGCAATCTTCCCCGAAAGTATTAGGAGCAATTGGTGGTGCTGAGAGTGAAATCCATCCCGGGAGGGCAGAGGCAACAGTGGGGGAGCATGTCGGTATGCAGAGCCTGTGATGTGGTCACAGGGTGTGTACATAAGATAAGGGTGGTGAGTGGTCAGGGGATGGACAAACAAGAAATTTAATACAATTTAAAATCAGAGTTTGTGTCCTAATGTCTGAAGTACTCCTCAGGGAAACACTTAAAGGTCATTAATTTTATCTTCCTTCTGTACTCCAACTTCTTGGTACCTGGGGTCATGAGTGGCTTTGGTGGTTACCCACTCAGCACTCACTCCTCTCTCTACCACGCTAGCAGTGCCCAATTCTAGTTCAGATCCACCAACTCCCTCACCAAGCCCTTGTGCTTTGGGGAATTCTGACTCACTACTACTGTGCTGAATGCAGCCTGATTTCTCATCCAGTCAGGGTCATACCATCTCCTCCACCACCAGGGTTAATCAAGTAATTTGCCTAAGCTGGTTAGCACCTGGCTATCTTCAGCCTCGAGAACTGATCTGCATTACCTCCTGGTAGGTCATCTTTCTTTTAAAATACAGACACACAGACCAGACACAGTGGCTCAAATCTATAATCCCAGCACTTTGGGAAGGTCCAAGTGGGAGGATCACTTGAGCTCAAGAGTTTGAGAGTGGGCCTGAGCAAGAACAAGATCCTGTCTCTACTTAGAATAGAAAAAACTAGCCAGGTGTTGTGGTAGATGCCTGTAGTCCCAGCTACTTGGAAGGCTAAGGCAGGAAGATTGCTTGAGCCCAAGAGTTTGAGGTTGCAGTGAGCTATGACGCCACAGCACTGTACCCAGGGCAACAAAGTAAGACTCTTTCTCAAAATAAATATAAAATAAAGCACAAAATAACATAAAAAAAAAAAAACACAAACCAAGGGAAAGATTGGCAAATCAAATGTCATTAAATTAAGCCTTCTTATTCATCAAAAGACACCATTAAGAGAGTGAAAGGCAAACTACAAAATGGTAGAATAGGACTTTTATCCAGAAAAACCCCTACATGTCAACTGCTAAAAATAGAGACAACAGGTACCTGCTCAACCCTAGGCAACAGTGAATAGGAACTTTACCAAAGAGCATATCCTTGTGGCTGATACATACAACAAGGTTCTCAACACTATTAGCCATAAGTGCATGTTCCAATGAGATATCACTATACATTTGCTAGAACGTTAAAAAAATACTTTATAAATGTTATAATACCGCTTATTAACAAAGACGCTGAGCAACTGGGAGTCTCAAAGATACCTGATAGAAGTATGCCCTGATGCTGAAGTATGCTCCAGGACACTTTGTCAGAATGGATTACAGCTGTGTCTGTGCCTACCTTGTGGCCTATTAGTTCTACTCCTATATACACACACAAAGAATTGCACACACATGAGCACAAAAATATATTATAAGAATATTACTAGAATAATTATTTTAGTAGCCAAAAATTGTAAACAAGTCAAAGGCCCATCAATAGTAGAAAAGGCATCCGGGGTGCTGAGGATTTTATTTCTTGATCTGGATGTTGGAACACAAAGGCTTGCAGAAGCTGACCTAGGAAGTGGAAGGATTTCAAACCAACGTATATCTGACCTCAAATTCCTGTAAATTACAGTATTTTAATAAACGTGTGTATGTAGAGATAATGAGATCTACTTCAAAATGGATGTGAATGAGAACAAATCCCAATTTCCCCTCCATCATCCATTTGGTGACTGAATTCATAGAACTGTGACTGAGAAACCACTGCCACCTTGTGGCAGCCTTCCCTAATTGCAGGATCAAACAGTATGAAGGCATGTGTACCGTCAATTCAAAATAGCACAATGACAGCAAAAACATCTGTTAAATTTCCCCACACTTACCATATATTCCTTTTCCAACCAATTATTTCTGGAAAGAAATTAATTTTCCCTCAGACGGCTTCATCTTAATAATATAAACATTTAATCTTTACCCTATACTTATAACAATTCCATGAGAAGTCACTACTATTACGACCAGTTTATAGATGAGTAGACAAAAACGTGCTGAGAGTCAACACAGCTAGTAAATAATCAAGTTGAAATTCTAATCCAAATCTATAGGATTGCAAACCTCTCCTCCTATCTTCCATGCATCTAAGTTGAACATTTTTTCCTTCATAGTAGGGGATCCAAAGATGTGAGTTCCAGGTCTGTAGGTGCCAAGGACTCATTGTGTATTATAAGCAATTCACTTTACTTGTTGTAGATTCAGTTTTCTTATCTGTAAACTAAAAGATTGGCCCAGATGATCTCTGAGGCTCCTTCCCACTCCACACTAATAGCTCCTGAACACAGCAGAAAGGCATTAATCTCGGTCACTTTCAATATGTTTTTGTGGTTTGGTACACCTATTTTTAGTCCATCATAGAATAAGAGCTCATTTCATGGATCCAGTCACAAATTTCCCACAATCTTTGGGGGAAATCCAAGCTTGAGTGATTCTAGTGCTTAATGAGATGATGTAATGCAGAAAAATATATAGCTGGAAGAAAATTTTATTACTGTGAGTAAATGTGCATTTTCAAGGGAATTACAAGACCTGAAGAAGTAAATGTATATGCCCCAGGGGGGAAATCACCTACGACTTTAAAACAGTGCATGCAGTGTTCATTTGTAGGCATTCTGAGAACCTCTGCAGATGTGAGTAAAAAAGGAAAATTGTGCAGAACCTTTAACCCTAGAAAGAAAAACAAATAACCTCAGAAAAAATATCTTCAATTAAGTAAATCAAGGCTACCTATGGCAGGTGCAATTGTCAGATAAAGGGGGCTTATAATGCAACACAAACCAACATATTCATTCAACAGAAGTGCACTTATGTAAACCTGCTTTTGTGAAATCAACCGGATTAGTAAACTTTAAAGACTAATGTGTGGAACTAGCCTGGCATTCAAAGACTGAAATATGCACTCTCCAGTTCAACATGCCTACTTTCCACAAAAGCGTGTTGGCTGATGCAAGCACAAGAAGTAACACTCTGAGTCATGCAGCTTTCTTGAGGTGTTTCTAAATTGTCACACACCTATAACACGCTGAGCACATGCCTCCTAGCAGATTCCAATCCCATGAGGTCCATTTCAGAATTTACAACATTGGCAGACTGTTAGTGCTTAGGAAGTTTGGTTTTTTCCATTCTTATTTCAATAGTTAACTTTAAATGGATAAAATAACTGAGGTAAAAAGCATTGCACAGCATGAAGGATGCCTCACAGAAATTCCTTTTTGTCCTGTTTTTACTTACATTATCTCTGCAAAGACACTCCTGGCATTTTTCAGTCATTAAACAAGATTTATAATCCTAGCACTTTGAGAGGCTGAGGTGGATGGATTGATTGATCCCAGGAGTTCAAGATAAGCCTACATAAGAGTGAGACCCCATCTCTACTAAAAATAAAAATTAAAAAAATAGCCAAGCATGGTGGAGCTCCCCTTCCATGATGACACCACAGCACTCCAGCCCAAGCAACAGAGCAAGACCAGTTCAAACAAACAATTTTTAAAAACCCAAGAATTTGCCAGTACATAATCTAAGTTCAGAGACTAGGTATCTTAGGAAATATCAGTCACTGAGGCTTTCGAAACCAATAGAACATTGCAAGGAATCAGGTCTGCACCATTAATTTGAAGAGACTAAAGCAACCAATTTATCTCCATTCTGCAATCACCACACTGAAGCAGTCTGGCTCACAGCAGGTGAGTGGCCACTGTGGACATGTTCACAGAATAGGAGTCTGAAGCACATGAAGCAGACAAAACTATGCCCTTCTCCAACAGACCCAAATGTGACCTAAGGGCTCCTCCACAGAATGCTCCTCTGCTGACATACAGCCCAAAAGCCAACACTCCCTCCAAGTACCATCTAGTTCCCCAGTACCAACTGTGGCCCTTAATGCTTGCTCTAACCCTGGAAGGTTTATCTCTCCCTTGCTCACAGTTACCATAAATCCATGGGATGCTACAGTAAGGATCTTTAAGGCATCCAGCCTTCTCTCTTTAGTCCAATAAAAATTTGTGCACCCCTGGCACCTAGCATAGTGCTTGACACAAATAGATACTTGGATTTATACATTTGCTAATTCTTTACCTTTACAAGATGAACAAGATCCATCTTCTGCTATCTCTCAGCTCTGACTCCAGCTGAGAAGATGAGACATGTTCAAAAGTAACTAGAATTGGAGCTCAAGAAACAGCAGCCACCCAAGGCAGCTGGGGGGAGGAGGTGCACTTGAGGTAAGCCCTGAAAGATGGGTGGACAAGCACAACAGATAGACAGGAGATACTGACTCTTGTCTTTAGAGTCTTTGCTTTCTAGTTTCTATGCTTGAGTTCTGAGAATTTCAGCCTGTCAGGCTTATGTTTTATCTCCACCCTCCACACAGACCAGCTCGTGAGCAGTCCCCACGGAGTGCTGAAGGTGGACAGATGAGGGGCTGGGCAGGTGGAAAACTGTCCCTATTCAAGCTCAGCAATCGCTCCCCATGAGCTGCCATCTTCGGCTTCCACAACTCTGGACAGACCTAATTAACCAAACTTTATTAATGATTTCATCTTTTCCGTGGTACAGCCATATTTCCTCCGTATCTCATGGAAATCTGCTGCTGTACCCCATCTTTCTATTTGCCTGTAGAGTTCTTCTGTTGTAAAATGGCCTATTCACCTTCTCAGTCTCTCCACTCTCTGAAGCCAAATTCAAGTTTCACCTGTTCCAGGAAGTCATTTTGATTAGAGTGTCCACAGGGATTCCACTTTTCTTGGAATTTCTGCAGGATTTGCAATTGGCACCACACAATCTGTTCTGAAAACACATAGTGTCCAGAATTTCCTCTATTTCAAATGAGATTGGATTGTTCTGCAAGAGATTTCCCTTTGTGCATAAGAAACACTTTACATTTCTTCTTCTTCTTCTTCTTCTTCTTCTTCTTCTTCTTCTTCTTCTTCTTCTTCTTCGCAGTTTTTTGACCAGGGACAGGTTTGAACCCACCACCTCCAGTATATGGGGCCAGCACCCTACTCCTTGAGCCACAGGTGCCATCCCAGAAACATTTTACATTTCTGTTGTGTCCTTTCCTAGACTTTGCATAGATCTTGACTTACAAACTGCTGAGCAAAAATAGCAAGCAGGTGGGGAAAGAATGGAGAGAGACTTCGCTAGACTGAATCCTAGGTCTCTTGCTTGTAAGTTATTAGTTTCTCTGAGATGCCAATTCCTTGTCTGGAAAATAAAAAGATATAATAAAGATACTTGTATTACAAACATGGTGTGACAACTGTACGAGACAACCCGTATGAGGACTTCTTATGTCACATTTAACAAATCTGAGTCCTTCCATGATACTGAGTCCCTCCTTTACTGGAAACTCTAAGATGCAGGGAGGAGAGATGGAGGGCAAGTCAAAATAGCTCCCTCCACAGGGTGTTAATGATACTGAATTCTGAAACTAATTGTATTTATGATTCATTGGGAAACGATTGAAAAAGTCAAGCTTTGAATGTGATATCGCTGTTTTGCAAAGTCAGCCCTCATTCTGTAAAACCCTATAAGGAGAAAATAAGATAGGTTCTGTGCCGGCAATGTAAATGCTCTACAGCTCTGTGGAGTCAAGGACTTATCAAAACAATACAGTTCTCTTACAAGCAAGATTCTGACAGCTGCACTCTAGCTCTGTCATTACCCATACAGTGCCTGTGGGTCACCCTGGTGCTTTGTTCTTCTCCATGTCCATGGCAGCCTTTCTCTGCCACCGGGCCCTTCTCTTGCCACAGATGTGAGCAGCCACTCAAGATGATGCACTGAACTTTGGATGTCCCGCACCAGGAGAGAGAGAACACATCCATGGGTGATGCCTGTCATGGGCCCTGTTCACAAAGCCTGTAACATAAGTCTAAACCTGCTTGAGCAAAATAATAATATGATGATAATAATAATAATAATGGGTAGGCCCAGGGAGTTGATTTCATTCCCACAACTGTGAAGGAAGGGCAGAGGGGACAGTGTCCACTGCACTTGGTCCACTCTTCTGGTTTTCCCCTGTGTATGGCCATCTGTTCTACATATGGGTTTCAGCCACCCATCTTTCTTTCCCTTTACACTCATGTTTCTTGAAACCATGGCCTGCACAAGCTGGTTCTGCTTTCCCACCCTGTCCCTGTACCATCCCAGTCTTCTTTCTGTTCTCCCACTCCATTCTGAAACTGTTCTCATTCCAACCGCCTGTAACCTGCTAAGTGTCCAAGTTGAAGACACTTTGATGCTTTTTGCCAATCTGGTTCTTCTGTTGCATTTATTCCTACTGGCTCTCTCTCTTCCTCTCTTTTTTCTTTAAACATGTTCTTTCTATTAACTTTCATATTTTTCTTTCTTTTTTTTTTTTTTTTTTTTTTTTGCAGTTTTTGGCTGGGTCTGGGTTTCATACCACCACCTCTGGCATATGGGGCCAGCGCCCTACTCCTTTGAGCCACAGGCACTGCCTACTTTCATATTTTCAAGTTCTCTGCAGCATATATGTGAGGCCTTTAAATTTTGTTTTTAATAGGCAAATGATACTTGTGTATACTAACAACTTTTCTATGTGGCATTCTCCCTGGCCCCTTCCCGCTGCTCCATCTCAGGGTCCTTTCCTGGCCCTCTCCCTTTACTCACCCCTTAATGTTAGTGCTCCCAAAGCCTCATTCCTCAGCTCTCTACTCTTTGTGCTCCATGTATTTGCTTTGATTGCTGTATCCTCATTCCAGGCTTTGATCACCACCTCTGAGTGATGATTCTGTATGCCTAACCCAAAACTTTCCTTTGAATTCAACTGACAGCTACATCCTTTTCGATGTCCCAAAGTCACCTAGAATTCAGCATGCCAAACCAAATTCAACATCTCCTCCATTCCACCAAAAGTTATTCCCCCTTCTCTTCTAAAAGGCACCATTCTTCTCGGAGGACCCCAAGCCAGATACCACATGCCCTCCACCCTCAGCCTCCCAATTAATTTAATGCCCAGGTGCTATAATCTCTAGACTACATCCCCTACCCCTTACCCCCATCTAGGACACCCACCTGGACCACCGGAAAACACAGCCTCTGAGTGACAGTGCTTGTCTTCAGTCTCTCCTTACTATCCTCTTTCCAGTCCAATCTCAATCTCTTTCCAACAGGCTCTTTCCAGAATGGTTCAGATCATGTTACCCGATCCCCTCCCCACATAAACTCTTGAGTTGCTTCCAATTCTCAGAATAAGGTGTGGGGTGAGTTTTATTACCTGTCCATACCTGCCTCACAGCCCAACTAGCATTCTCAAGGTCTGGCCTTACCAGCTGTCCATCACTACTCCAGGGCACACACCCTCTCCTACCACCACACCTGAGCCTGGGCTGTTCCCATTTCCAAGATGTTTTCCCTCTTCTTCACTGAAAGAATCCTATTCATCCTTCACATCTCAATTTAAAGGCTATGCTAGTTTCCTGAGGTTTCCCTAACAAAGTACCTCTCACTTGGTGGCTTAACGGCGAGAAATACATGGTACTGTATCTGACATCGATACAACAGCAGGGACGGCTCGTCTGAGAGCTCTGCAGGGCAGGGCATCTGTTCCCACCTGTCTCTGGCTCCGAGTTACCACAGGTGTTCTCTGGCTTGTGGGTGATGTTGGTCTGCTCAGTGTCCCCCTTCTAGGCATGTCTCTCTGGATCCACAGTTCCCCTCCTTTTTAAGAATAATAGGAATTCTTATTATTCTTTTAAGAATAATAGGTTGCTATGAGCTGCTCCGTCTCTATTCTATCAGGGCTCACCCCAATGACCTCATTTTAACATGGTCATGTGCAAGGACCCTACTTCCAAATAAGGTCACATTCACAGGTACTGAGGGTTAGGGATTCAAAATCTTTATGAGGAGGGGGACACCATTCAACTCATAAAAGCCAATTTTTTTTTTTTTTATTGAATGGAAACTATGTACATTAATGCACTTCTAGGGTACAGTGTGGTATTTTCACATACAATTTGAGACATTTCCATCAAACTGGTTAACATAGCCCTCATATCATTTTCTTAGTTATTGTGTTAAAACATTCATCTTCTACTCTTAGAAAGATTCACTTGTGGCTCAGCACCTGTGGCTCAATTGGCTAAGGCGCCAGCCACGTACACCTAAGGTGGCGGGTTTGAATCCCCAGCCCGGGCCCGCCAAACAACAATGACGGCTGCAACCAAAAAATAGCCAGGCGTTGTGGTGGGCGCCTGTGGTCCCAGCTACTTGGGAGGCGGAGGCAGGAGACTTGCTTGAGCCCAGGAGTTGGAGGTTGCTATGAGCTGTGATGCCATGGCACTCTACCCAGGGGGATAGCTTGAG
>CAUYQV010143168.1:0-10618 GCA_963574575.1 Galagoides demidoff
TGGGGGCCCAGCTATTGGGTGGCTGTCTGCCTGCCACTCCATTGCCCCAGGTTGTTGGGTGTTGGTTTGCGGTGTCTTGCCATGCCAACCCACCCCGGGGTTTTGTTTGGTTCTTTTCGGTTTTTTGCCATGGCAATATACCCAGGGGTTTTTGTTGTGGCCCCTTTAAAAAAAAAAAAAAAAAAAAAAAAAAGAAGAAGAAGATAGATTATGTTTTGTTAGTGATTGTTGAGGAATTACACAGAACAGATGAAAGACTGGAGAATTAGACACATGGGACTTGTATAGTTGCTAGTATAGGAAGAAGATATATTGCAAAAAGCAGAAACTAGCAACATAGTGGTAAAATTTAAGTTTTCTACTCATATACCTCAGACACTTACCCTTATCTAGTTTTACTACATTTTTCATCACTTAAATAAATACACAGTTATATAATGTGAAGATGTCAGTAACCTGGGTTGTATAGTGAATATGCTGCATTAGATAACTAAGATTGAGTATGAGGGGCTGGCATATGAACTGTATCTAACAAGGTTAAAAATAAGACAGGATGCCAAGTTCTCTTGGTTGTAAAAAACTCACTATGGAAATCCAAGATATAGAAAACTTGGTTTAGCAATAACACTTGGGAAAACTTAGAGTTATGGATGATTATAGGTTCAATTCATTTATGTACCAAAAATTAGTGGCTATTTCTATGGCTATCTATCACCTGTCTGTCTATTTATCCATATCTATCCATCTATCTATCTATCTATCTATCTATCTATCTATCTATCTATCTATTGATCTAGCTATCTATCATCTTTTATCTATCAATATATACCATATATATGAAAGCCACCTTGAATGTAATGATGTAAATACGTTAAAAGTAAAAGAACAATGGAGCAGCGCCTGTTGCTCAAAGGAGTAGGTGCCAGCCCCATATGCTGGAGGTGACGGGTTCAAACCCAATCCCAGCCAAAAACTGCAAAAAAAAAAGTAAAAGAACAAAGAAGATATGTCATACTAACATTAATCAAAAGAAAGCCGTGTTGTTTTTATAAATATATGACTAAGTATATTTGACAGCAAAAAGTACCACTAAGAATAAAATAGTTCATTTCATGATAAAAAAAATTGGGTCAAATAGTCAAGAGGACATAATCTTAAGTGTTTGTGTAACAAACAAATTCACAATTGTAGTTGGAGATTTTAATAGCTTCTAAATAATGCATAGAATTAGTATGTAAAACATATTTAACCATGTGACCTAATTGACATAGAACACTCTTCTCAACAACAGTGGGACATAATTCTTTTCAATTGTACATGGGATATTTAGCAAGATTTATCAGGTTCTGGGCCATAAAAGAAGTTACAATATATACCAAAGGATTCAAATCAGACAAAGTATGTTCTCTGATCACAGTGGAATTAATCTAGACCTTAATAACAGGCACATTGCTGGAAATTTTCAAAATAATTGAAAATGAAATAGCATACTTCTAAAAAACCATAGTCAAAGAGAAAACTAGAAGGGAAATTAGGAGAATTATAAACTGAAGGAAAGTGAAAACAAAACAATAAAATTTGCGGGATGCCGCTAAAGTAGTACTCAGAAATTATAACACCAATTACCTATGTTAGGATAGATGACCCATCACAGGCTTGCCTTAGCTGCCATCTTAAAAAATTAAGACAGAAGAGATAGAAACCTTTATTTATTTATTTGTTTTTAGTATGTAGAGTTGTCTGCTTGGGGCAAATTCTTTTTGTTTTTATTTTCTGCACCAGCATGTGTATTTATTTTTCCTTTGTTATTGATGGTATGTTTTCTGGCTATACAATTCTTAGCTGAAAAACATTTTTCCCTAGATTTTAAAGATACTCCATTATATTCTAGCCTCTGTTGTTTCCCCGTGGTTTCTAGCCTATTTCCTTGTTCCCTTGTATGCCATGTGTTGTTTTCCTCTGTTTCAAGACTTTTTTTTTTCATTGTCTTTGATTTTTAGTAGTTTGATTACAATGTGTAAAGGCATGATTTCCACTGAGTTTTTGTTTTTTGGTATTCCTAAACTTCTTGATTTTCTAAATGGATAGCTTTCCCTAAATTTTGGAAGTTTTTGGCCCTAATATCTTTCTTCTGTCTTTGTTGGAGTCCAAAGACACAAATGTTAGATATTTGAATATTTTCCCACGGACCCCTGAGATACTTAAAAAAAATTATTATTATTACAACCTTTAGCTTGGCTCTTTAGCTTGGATAATGTCTATGGATTTATCTTCAAGTTCACAAACTCTTTTCTCTTGAGTCTATCTGGCTCATTTTTTCATTTTATGTATTTTTTTTTTTACATTTGTCTTGTCTTATAGTTTTTATTTCTTGCTAATAATTGCTAGCTTTTTATTAATTTCAAGTGGAGAAACTATACCCCATGGAGAGAGCCATCCGTATACCTACTCAGAGAGTAGTTATAGTATCTATTTTAAAGTTTTGTCTGATAACTCCAAAATCTAGATCTTTTCAGGATTGGGACCTAGTAATTATCTTTCCACACTTTCCTGGGCATTGTATGAATAATTTTGGATTGTACCATAGATATTATTGTTATGTCACTTAGACTCTGTGTCCTCTTTAATCCTCCTGAGAAAGTTGATGTTTTTTGTTTTAAGTAGGGAAAGCAATCAATACAGTCGGATTAGGAGTATAAATTATATTTTAACTTTTGTTGGCAGGTGTTCAAATTTCAGTTCAGTTTTCAAAGCCTTTGTTATTCTGATATGAATCTTTCCTGCTTAAAAGGACCTCAGAGATTAGGCTGAGAATTACATGGATTTATACCCAGAATTAGTGCATACCTTTCTCACTTTTACCGGGGATTTTTCTTACATTCTCTGGCAAGCACAGCCCCTTTACTTGGCTCCTTTAGTCAGAGACATGAAGTTTCTGTTAAAGATTTTGCTGTGTAAGCTGCCACTACCATCTCGCTTATCTGCAACTAGGACCCACCCTCAGGGCACAGCTATACAGGCACATGAGTTTAAAAAAAAGAGGGCACAGCTATACAGGCACATGAGTTTAAAAAAAAAAGAGGGGGACATCTACATGTAGGTGACTTCTTCAAGCTCTGATCCCCTTTCACAACTGCCTGCTTTCATTTACTTTTAATATTTCTTATGTAATTTTTAAAAGTACACTTTCAGAAATTTTAGTTGTAAGCAATCGGAGGGAAGGGTTGTAGTAATGTTATGCCCTTATGCAACCGGGGGGCCTAAGAGCTTTTTGTGATTCTCTGGACATACATAATGGGTTAGTATAATCAGCTAGTCAAAGGGATTCTCATGGCATCCCCTACGTTTCCCTCTTTATCTGCTTCCATACTAGGCAATGGTAAGGTTTTAGAAGGTGTGCCAAGTACAAAGTGGTCACTATACTTGGGGATATGTCACAGGCACACAAGAAGATGCTCAGTTCTCTGATGGGAAATCGCTTATAATGGGCCAGGGAAACATTTAAAGAGTCTTTCTGGGCAGTGTCTGACAAGAACAGACATAGCCTGTGGACACATTAATAGAATAATAGAATGCAAATACTATAAAAAAATCTAGAATGAGAAATAAGAACTCAAACTTTTAGAGGCTTTAGAGTTCAGTCCTTAGTCACGGGATTTGAGACAAACATTTAAATTTTCTGAATTTCAGTTTACTGTTTTGTGAATCTGGGTACAAATGTTTTATTTATTTTTATTTTAATTTTTTCTACTTTTTAGTAGAGAAAGGTGTTGCTCTTGCTCAGGATGGTGTCAAACTCCTGAGCTCAGGCCATCCACCTGCCTCCACCCCCCAGAGTGCAAGGATTACAGGGGTGAGCAGTTGTCCCCGGCCTTGGATACCAATATTTTAAACTTTCTTTTTGGTGAAATATATTGAAAAGTGCCTGACAGTTTTAGCACACACTGTATAGGCAAAATAACTTTTCATGATATTTATAGAAAACAAGCAAACCTAAGGAGAAAAAGCTTGGAAAAGTCAGAGTGTCCACAGTTCATGTGTAAATCACGCAGCAGAAGGACAGAACGTAGCACTCAATTCATTTGCAGGGTTCCGTGAGCTGAATGGCAAGTGGTGCTCGTTTTAAGGTCATCTCTCTTCAGGTATACTTAAGAAACTTTTACCAAGACAACACCCCAAATTGTTAGTTCCTGCATGTAGACTACTTTCTCAGATAACACTGGGTAGCAGAAATCCCTCCTGGATGAAAACAAAATGCAGAAAACAGGAGAACAAGTTTCTTCCACTCTATAGGCTAAAGACATAGGAGGAGCTGAATTTTAATGTGAAAATAAAGATTGAAGTTGTAGCTCAGACACTGCCTGGCTCTCATCATATCACATGTTAATATTTGCTATTAATAAAGAGTACTTTAACATACTAGATAAAAAGAAAAATTTTTAAATCCCTACACCTTAATTTTTTAACTCATCTTCGCATCTCGTTTTTTTTTTTTTTTTGGCCGGGGTTGGGTTTGAACCCATCACCTCTGGCATATGGGGCTGGCGCCTTACTCCTTTGAGCCACAGGTGCCGCCCTGCATCTTTTTGCATATTCAAAATATAGTCCTAAATGAAATACCCCTTTTAAATAATTTTATAAGACGTTTCAGCTTCTTGCTATTCTCTGTACATCTATGCTTGTTCATCTGTCTTTTAACATTTTTTTATTGGCTCTTCTTTTTTGAGTCAGAATATTTTTTAGGTCAGAATGTAGAATTGAAAGAGATTTGGAGAAAGGACCGAGATTAGGGTATAAGACTGTCAGAAAAGAACAGAGAGAGAATAAATGAAATGTTAGTCATGTGGAGACCTATACAATGATGGCTATGTCGTTTGGACAGGAGAGTGTTCAGAGCTTCTGAACATTTAGAAAAATAGTCTGCAACAAGAATTGGCTTTATTGTTAAGTGAGATGGATGTTAAGATCAAATATTTGACACTTGACCATCCTCAGTTTAGTATCAAGTAGTATAGACAGCAGAATTCACAGAGAATAGCTATTGATTTATAAATAAGGCTTATGTTAAATTGCTTTGGACTGTGGATATTTTTCACAGTGATATACCCTTAAGCAAACCTTCACTTATTTAACAGCTGTGTATCCAGTACATAGTACTGTGAGTTGCACTTTGCATGTTAGAGCAAGCAAAATATATTTTCTATGGTTTTTTTATACTCAGGGGATTGTCAATACAATTGAAACTGCAGGATGAAGTAAGATGATCAAAGTTCCAAGAGCTGAGATGAGGTGGTAAATATCAAATGGATGGTGTGTATAGTAAGTGTAATAAGTTTAGAAAGGGGAGAAAGATCACCACAGGAACAAGAGTGACCCAGGAGCTTCAGGGAAGATGAATTATTTGAGCTGTGCTTAGAAGGTCACATTGGATTTAGAAGGTGAACCGAAGTCTAACATAATCAGCTCGAAGGAGCTATGTGTGCTCGGTCAACAATGAGTCCTCTATCGAAATAGAGTATAAGTTTTGTGTTGGGGGTGTATGTAAAATGTTGGCTAAAGGCTGTTGTGTAGCCCTTTAGGTAGGAAGCTAAGTAATTTTAAATTTAAACTTAAACGTTTTTATTCATATAATAAAATAGAGTTTTAAGGTGTTTTATACAGAAAGGATATGAGAAGCAAGAAAACAAGTAAAGATATCTTATAATAGCTGCTCAAAGTAACCCATAGATGAAGATGAATTAATAGGGAAGATGAATACGATTTGGAGAATAATCAAAGTAAAGGGAGGCTAAAAGGATTTGTTGATGATTCTATATGACTAAAAGAATGAGTTTGAAATATAGAAATTGTAGAGTAGTTTGATGAGGGGTTACTCTGGGACGGTAAAATAATTTTTAAGTAGTTCAAGATAAGAGTTCGTTTTAGTGTAAAGTAGAGGGCTGAATTTTATTCTTTTTTTTGAGACAGAGTCTCACTTTGTCGCCCTTGGTAGAGTGCTGTGGCATCACAGCTCACAGCAACCTCCAGCTCTTGGGCTTGGAGTGATTGTCTTGCTTCAGCCTCCCCAGCAGCTGGGACAATAGGCACCTGTCTCAACGCCTGGCAATTTTTCTGTTGCAGTTTGGCCAGGGCTGGGTTTGAACCCACCATACTCAGTATATGGGGCCTACTCACTGAGCCACAGGCACTGCCCAAGGGCTGCATTTTATAATTGTTGAATTCAAAAAGATGGCAAGACATTAGAGTATAAATATACCCATCAGGCAGTTGGAAATACAGTAAAACCTCCATAGTTGACATCTTCTTAAGTTGACCCAATGTTCATAGACCAGACACACGCCACATGTCTGTATCAGGACAGTAGACCTAGTTCCTTTTTTTGACCCCTTTTCTATGTTGACGAGTTGGTTACATTCTCTTGGGTGGTCAACTTACAGAGGGTCCACTCTATATGGAGTTCCGAGAGCAATTAAAAGTAATGGTATAAATTTAGGAGTAATTCATATTATCTTTCAAACTAGAGGAATTAGTTTCAAGAGTTAAAGCCCTGAAAACTGGAAAATCTTCACATTGAAGGGCTAAGGGTAAAGCAAAAATTTATTAAACTACTGTATACACATCTATTTTAAATTTCTAAAAGATGAGGAAACCTCAAGAGAATAGTGCTGTCAAAGAGGTATAGAGAATTCATAGACAGTGGAGTTCCATGGGGATCCTAGGAATAGAAAAATTAGAAAAGGAAAGATATCAGCTAGTAGAAAGAGATTAATGAGAATAGGTTTATAGAGCAATTTATAATTTATTTCATTAAGAAATAATTGACAATTTTTGAGGATAAATGTCTCCTTGTTAAAAACATGTATCATGAAACACAGTAGAATATCCAAATCTGGGCTGGGTACTCTTTACTATTCGTTATTTTCGTCTTGTCCTTTGAAATATGACATCAATGTTGTAAGGTGCTAGCTCCAGAAGAACAATTTTTATTCATGCAACGTACGCCCAATATAATTGATATGATGATTGTTATTAGGAAATCACCCTTTATTAGAAATTGCCCCCCTTTATTGTCATTTAGACTATTTATTGCCATTTAGGTTGAAGTGCATCTAGGATGTAACAGTGACAAATTTTCTTTAAGTATCTAGATTTTCAGAAGGTTGAAAGAATGGAGATAGTCAGAGGACTTAGCCAAGTTAGAGTTAAAAGGGTACACAGAAGATTGTTATTTTCATATGTCAAATATTGCCATTATCTTTGCTTTCCCCCCATAACCTTCATTTGTTATCTTCACCAAGTCTAAGTGTTGTCTGTTTTGCTCTGACAGGGCCCACAATTCACTAGATTCAGCACAGAACTCACACTGTGCGCAGAGTGTCCATGGGGACGTTAGAGGACTTAGCCCTTTTGGAAATGTTTCTCAAAGTGTGGTCTGTGAACCTCTTGCACCAGAGAACCTATGGAATGCTCACACTCTATAGCAGGAGAGAGGAAGACAAGTCTAGAAGTGAAAGAGGAGAGGAATCCATGAGACCAAGGGATGACTGTAAACCCAGAGGCAGATATCCTGGTTCACCCATCCAGAGTCAGAATTGCTGGGAGTTGCACCTAGGAACCTGTATTTTTTTAAAAAAAGTATTGGTTCTGTGCCAGTAGCGCAGTGGTTATGGCACCAGCCACATAGACTGAGGCTAGCGGGTTTGAACCCAGCCTGGACCAGCTAAACAACAACTGCATACAAAAAAAAAAAAAAAAAACAGTCAGTGTCGTGGCAGGCACCTGTGGTCCCAGCTACTTGGGAGGTTGAAGCAAGAGAATGGCTTACGCCCAAGAGTTGGAGGTTGCTGTGAGCTGTGACGTCACCACACTCTACCCAGGGTAACATAGTGAGACTCTGTCTCAAAAAAAAAAAAATGCTATACTCATACACATTAAAATTGTAAAGAAACTTATTTAAACAAAAAATAAAATATAATAAAATTGTAGTGTGCATGTGTGTTTGGCCTTGGGTTCTTTTTATTGTGTTTGTCTCTCTCTCATGTTCATTTTGATACAGAAACTGACTTTTTCCCCATTTTGTGTCTTAGGAAAAGATTAAATAGTACCACATTTGAGGTGTCCTGGGTTTTTCCTGACATCATTTGCTGTTCATTTAAAATAACTTTTTAATTCTATTACAGTATGACCTACAGAGAGCATGACAGCATGGGTAGATCCAGTGTCAGAAGAGAGTTTCCTGGTGGTCGCATTCACATTCTTTTGCAAAGCCGATCTTCTAGAGCAGGGAGAAGAAAACAGCCCAGAAAGGCCACGGACTAGAGGTCAGGAGAAAAGTCACAGAGAGGCACTGCAGCAGTCAGTGAAAGAGAGCATTTTAATTAAGGTGGGCTACACGGGAAAGGTTAGGAGATGTAAAAAACATTTCAAATCTAAACGAATGTTATGTTTTTTGTTCATACAAACTGAAATAGTCTTTAAAAAAAATCTTGCCCTCTCTGTTAAATCACCGCAGCACGTCACCAGTCTCGGCTCACGAGCGTAAATTGCGTTTTCTCTCTTTGAAAAGAATTTTAGCAATCTTGTTTTAGCTTGTGATCTCACGGGAGAAAAGTCATTCTCGGAGCAAAGCTTCACAGATTTAATATAAGATAAACAATTCCTTCCATCAAACTTAAAATTAAATAGACCAGAACTGTAGGCATAATCATTCATTTTAATATTAATATAAAATCAAGCACAACTCCTTCAGTCTGATTACTTTGTGAACGCACTAAAGGACCAAAAAAAATAAATAACAATTAGCTAAAACTAGAAGTGAGCAAAGAAAATACGCTGAAAATTTGTAGAGGAATTTTATGTCATTTATATTAAAATATCATTTCTGTTTTCAGATAAGCAGAAGAAATAAAACAGTTATTTCAAAGAAGCCGTGAAGAGTGCAATGCATGAGAATTTTTGGAAGGTGAGAAAAATCCTAGTTTTAGTTGTTCACAAGCAAAGTAATTTATATTCTTTCATTGAGCAAAGTATTCATTGTTCACCTATTGTGTACTTGGCCATGGTCTACATACCCAGAGTGACAACAGTGATACAGCGGAGAAAAGAAAGTAGAAAAGAAAAATTGGAAGTGACCATGGAGAGGGGTGGCATTGTGGTTTTACATATGGGAGTCAAAGGGGACTTTACTGAAAAGATGACAGCAAAATAGGGTTATTTAGGACATGTGAGATTGAACCACAGAGACTATTGAGGCAGGAGACTGGGAGGAACATTTAACATGAATAGAGTAGCAGGTACAAAGGTCCTGGGGCAGCAACACACATGCTGTATTCAAGGAATGGCAAGGAAGTCATGGGGCTGGAATGGAGTGATAGAAGGAGTCTTCAGTAGGAGGTGATGCTGGAGAGGTCAAGGGCAGAAGGTGAGGGCCTCAGAGGTCAATAACAAGCATTGGTCATTGGCTGTCACTCCATGATTTGAGACTCCTTCCTCAAAGAGGTATAAAGAGAGGACTAACAGGATCTGACTTTTATTCTCAAAGAAACATTTGGCTGCTAGTTTAAGAAGAGATTATAAAGAAATAAGGGCATGGAGGGCTGTTAAGTTAAAGCAGCAATCCAGGTTAGTGATGACAGTGGCTTGAACCAACAGTGGTAGGAGTGGAGGTGAAGAGCGGTGGGATTCTGAATTTATTTTGAAAGTAGACTGACCAGATTTGCTGATAAAGTGGATGCAGCTTGCAGGAGGAGAAGCGTCAAAAGGATTTTAAGGATTTTAACCTGAGTAAGGAGGAGGATGAAGATGAGAAAGATTACAAAAGAAGCAGGTTTAGGGGGACAGTCATCTGGAGTTTGACTTGGAGCAGTAAGTGTGAGGTGCCTATCATAGTTCCAAATTGAACAATCAGTTATACACACGACTCTGGATTTGAAGGAAAAGTTCCAAGCTGGAGTTGCAGGCATGGAAGAGAAAGACATGGATGTTTCAAGTTGTGATGCTCATGTAGAGAAAGAGAAGAGGTCTAGGACAGATCAGGCTGAAAGAAGCATTACTACGTTATTAATAACTTTCTGTAAGCATTGGCGATGGCTAGGCTCTAGTGGACCTACATGTTTTTTTAATTTTTGTAGGATTCATCTGGTTATTTGCCAAAACTTGATCTGCATCTTAAATTCTTGCTCTTTCTCACTCCCTGCCCTCCCTTCATGCCTGCATCACATTCATTTGGAATGTCTTCATTGGTAGTACAACTTCATCTGAGTGTAAAATGCATTTCTGGAAACTGTCAAAAGTAATTTGAGTATTCAGCTGGTGAATTCAATGGGTAACCACGTTGGTTAATATTGTTTTTGATCAAAAATTAGATGTGACCAACTTTATTGTGTGGTTTATACAACCGACCCAAAAGCAATTTCTTTCTTTCTTTTTTTTTTTTTTTTGAGACGGAGCCTCAAGCTACCCCCCTGGGTAGAGTGCCATGGCATCACAGCTCATAGCACCCTCCAACTCCTGGGCTCAAGTGAGTCTCCTGCCTCCGCCTCCCAAGTAGCTGGGACCACAGGCGCCCGCCACAACGCCCGGCCATTTTTTGGTTGCAGCCATCATTGTTGTTTGGCGG
>CAUYQV010143169.1:0-18197 GCA_963574575.1 Galagoides demidoff
GGGAGGGAGCCAGTCTCCTTCTGATACCTTGCCCAGGAGGGGAGTAGGGAGTTTACATTAGCCTTTTCATTTCCAAATGAAGTTACATTAACCTCTTCATTCCCAAATGGAGTTACATTAACCTTTTCAGCAGCCAAAAACCTTATATTCCCTTCCCATTCTCCTGCTGTTCCCTAGCTTGTCATGCATTCTTTCTAAAAATTGAGACTTTTTAAAACGTCATGTGCCACAGGACAAATTGTTAAAAATTGGGACTGTCCCCTCCAAAAGAGGGCCATCTGGTCACAGTGCTCAGCTATTTTTTGTTGTTGTTGTTACAGTTTGTCTGGGGCTGGGTTGGAACACTTATTCATGAATTAGACCTTGCTTTCTTAAAATCAGGCAGAAGTAATGTCTTAATTATATTCCAGTCTTACGATTGCTTGCTATTCTTGGGACTTCTTCACTTTCATTTTAGAATAAAGGTTGTAAAAATTAAAATTAAATCATACTCAGGATTATTTTTGCTATCCTTGCAAAGAGAAACTGTGGCTGATTCAAAATTCAGTGTCATAATCACAACCTACCTCAGATTTTCTGTGTTGACCAAGAAACAATTGCTCATTCCTATGTAATAAGATTCTAAATACCAAATCAAGGAGGTAAACTGTGTTCTTCAAGATGGTTTACTAAAACTTTGCCAGAACGTTTAATACATTTAATAAAATACTTTCCTCCTGCCTACCTCCACTGCTAGGAAATCTTATTTTCCAGAATACTCCACACTTCTGGTGGCCAGTGGGAAATAAAGCATGAATTTTAGTGTTTCATATCTCTTTTATCATATAATGATAAGAGTTATCATATAATCCTCTTTTGCTTGTTAGCTCCCCCAGTCTTTGGCTTTCAAGGAGTGAATACACTGCTCCGCATTCTAGTTTATCTGTTGGCGTAGGATCATTTCTTCAAACACACTATCAGTATCTGACTTGTTCCTAACTATCTACCTTTTTAAAAAAATTATGTTTTATTAAATCATAACTTTGTACATTGATGCATTTATGGGTTTCAGGATACTACTTTGATACACAATGTGAAATGTGTACATTGAACTAAGTAACATATCCATCACAATTATACTCATTTCTTAATAGTTTTGAAATGTACCAATGCATCATGCATACTAGGTGAGGTCCCCCTGAATACCCTCCCTCCTCCACATTCCCCTCCTCTCCCCTCTCTCTCCTCTTCCCTTCTACTTTCTGAACTATAGTTATGTTTTGCCATTCACATGAGTGTTTAGGTGGTTATATATTGATTTCATAGTAGTAATGAGTACATTGGATACTTTTTTTCCCATTTGTGAGATACTTTACTAAGAAGAATATGTTCCAGTTCCATCCAAGTAAACATAAAAGATGTGACATCTCCAACTTTTTTATGGCTGCATAGTATTCCATGGTGTGCATATACCACAATTTGTTAATCCATTCATGGGTTAATGGGCACTAAAGCTGTTTCCATGTCTTGGCTATTATGAATAGTCATCGACCTTCAGTCTCCTAAAACAAAACAACTTCCAGCTATCTACCTGGTTTTGGTTGACAAACTTACTACAGCCCATTTATTAAATGGAGCATTGTAGACACAAGGTTGGCTTATGTACCTTTAAATTCAGTGTCATCAAAGACTGTTCACACTGGCCTGAGCAACACAGCAACACCCAAGCCACATCCCCACTCAATGCACAAATACTGTCTCTTTTCCTTTAGATTCCATTTTCTTTTTCTATATCCATGGTTTCATTATGAAATCTTAGGATACTGCTCAGTTTTATTTTACTACACATCACTAGTGTCTTGTCATCTGTATGTCTTCAAAGATGGAAGAGAAAAATTAAATATATAACTATTTTTTCAGGATTTACTACTATAAATATCATGGATGAAGAAAGTCAATGTAAAATCTGTTTCCTTCTCTCCAGGAATATGAGATCAAAAAGAGGAAATAAAATATAAAGAGTTAGAAAATTAAATAAAAACTCGAGACTTAAGTGATGATTTAAGACCGTAGGTCATATGTTAGAGAAAATTTTGTAATTGTGAGTCATTATGAAATGAATAATAATTTAAAAGAATTTTAAATATAATAAGGAGGAAAAAGGCATTAGACTGGAATAGGCAATGAAAATATATTAAGGCGCAAGAAATGCTAATGCAAAATCTGGAAGGACAGATCAAACTGGACAAAAAGAAGAGAAAGCTTAAGTTAGAATACTTTGTGAATAAGATAGGGAAGAAGTCTCAAGAATTTAGAGGGATGACGAATAAAACATAAGTTCGAAATGTCTTCTAGATGTGTCTAGAAGATAGATACAGTGTTGGAAGGATGTAGTTCTGGATATTCTGCAACTCTAGATGACAAGCAGGAACCAATTAGTTAAATATTTTACAATTTCAAATAAATGACATGTTTTTGTGCTTCTACATAAAGGATCTGATTCCTTCCATTAAATAAAATCTCTGTGTGGCTTATTATTAGCTTTTCTTGGAACCATTAAAAATCACTCTTTCCATTTAAATGTAGCAATGTTGTTTCTGTGAAGAACAAAAGAAACATCTTATTACTCAAAATTTATTAAAGCATCACAATCCAGGATTTAAGCAGAGATGCATTTCATGTTTCGATAAAAGCTTTACCCACTCTAATCAGGCTCTTTGTGGGCTATTGAAGCAGGCTGTTGTCCTCAAATCCTTTCTGTAACAGACAATGGTGTGTGTATAAGAGAGAGAGATATCAGGATGAATAAGTGGATTATTTACTAGGGTACCTAGAAAACTACTGTTATTATTGTCACTGAAATTACCACCGAAAGGTCCAAAGCTACAGCTAATCAGTATAAGGCTCTAGAGGACAAGAGCAGGAATACAGCAGGTGAATATATGATGGGAGGATCACAATATTCAACACAAAATGCATTTTGCTAAAACCCATCTAAAAAATTGTGTCCATCACTCTCTTCTATTCTGCAGAGGTAAGCCATTTTTACATGGAGATGTGGAAGGAAGGATGGAAGGAAGGGAAAGAGGGAGGGAGGGAGGGAGGTGGAAGGAAGGAGTTTTAATGAAGATGTAATATTTTGGGCACTATAATCTTTAGTTTTTATTTCATATTTTCTAATGTTATCTACTTGACAACTCTCCCAGGCAATTTTAATTAGTACCTGAGAAAAATGGAGACTCAAAGAAGTTATATGACCTGTGTAAGATCAAATGACATTAAAAGCAAATAATTAAAACAAAGCCATTCATTTATTATATAAACATTATTCAGCAATTAGTATGTGTCAAACTTTGTCATTAATACTTTAAGATTATGAGTCATTGTAATAGTCACTACTCTTATTCCGATTTTACTGGTAAGAAAAGACAAATATGGATTGTCTAAGCTATTCACACCTCCAGTTTACATTATTCTGTCATCATTTCTATGCTGAAGCCTCATTGAACAGGTTCAGGGTCATTCAAGAGCATGAGGTGGTAAGTGGCATAGTTGATGGTGGTTTGGGGCCTCAGCTCTGGTGGTGTCTAAGTCCTACACAGTCCCTGCAGGCTCTGGGTTCCTAAGTGAACGACCCTCACTGTTCTCATCTGTAAATTAGAGACAATTGCCATACCTACACAGCTGGGTTTGGTGAGACTTGAAGAAAGAATGCATATAATGTCCTTTGCCAAAGGCCAGGTGTATATAAGGCTCAAACGTGTTAACTCATAATTTTTGCAGGGAGAAATTGAAAGAGTAATTAAAAGTTGGACAAAACAAAAATCACACCTTTTCCACAAACACATACATTTCTGTTGCTCATTTTAATGCTTCTTCAGAGGAACTGTGATCTGGTGGACACTAAAGGTTTCTGATCCATTCAATACCCAAATATGGACTTCCATATCCAAGTGAGCTTCTGATCAAACTGATCCACCATCCGTATAACTTACCTAACTATGGTAGTTAAAAATCCTTGCCTGGTGTTTCACGGTGAGACTACAAGTGTTCTACATTACTTCATTACAGTTTAATTAAGTATTTTCTTAAGACCGCAAACTTTATCTTTTCTCTGCCTGCCCCAGTACAATATTCCAAAAAAAGTCATCCACCCTCCTCTCGTCCACTTTAGCTTTCCATCCTTCTCACACACTCCAGGGAGAGTCAGGCACATGTTTCTATCTCCCCACTACACTTGGCAATGGCGGGCTGCAGAAATGCCTAAGAGTGGGTGGGACCGAAGCAGGTCAGTTCTCATGCTCATGTTGTGGTCCTTAGAGTGGAATTATGGCAAGTGAAAGGGATGACAGATGGCATTGCTTTATCAATGTCATCAGAAAGCTGCTACTTATGAGCAAACCTCAAGTGATTGAGTTAAAATCATTACCATGATTTGCAAATTTATTGATAAGAGAATTTCCTTACAAATGCGTAGGTAGTGCAGAGGACTGCCATCCATCAATGTGTACATTCACAACTCCACCACACTGCAAACCTACACACGCACAGGGAAGCAATCAGTCATCAATGGCAGCGGATCTCCAGTGAGGAGAGGCGGGTTTTATGCTGGTTTACAGGAGACAGCATGGGCGATGGGAACAATTCATGCTCCAGGAAATCAGGAAACTCTGGTTCTAAGGCTAGATCTCAACAGCTGAACAATGATAGGTAGGTCATTCTAACTTCCTAAGCCATAGTTCACAGAGCTTTCAAAATACCATGTGCATATCATGACCATTATAGCTACCACCTTGCTTTACAAGTCTCTTTAATGCATTTTTTATACCAGTATACAGGGAAGGTTGTGTTTTACTCTTGGTTTTGCCCTTTCTATAGGTCTAGGCACGTGGGCACACACACGTGCACATCTTTAGCTCTTCGTAAATACATGAAAAAAGAATGTGTTTTCCATTTATCATGTATAGTATTCATGGATTACTCTACAGTGTGTATATTTAGAGAAAATATGCTCTCTAAAATAGATCAGTGCCTAATAGATCTCAAAAACATAGCTGGTATATTTACCATGCTGTATATTTTTTTCCTATCAGCAAAATCTCCAGTTTTATTAAGTTCTTATAATTATGGGATTACTTCATTTTTTTCTAGTTGAGGGAATTGTCATTCTTTACCTCCATGGTCATGGCCCCAGAGAGTCCCTGAATGGATGAGAACAAAATGAGTCTTTGGTGTCTGCGTTCTTAAATGTTTGATCAGAACTTCCAATACCTCCCTCTACTCCACGTAATAACGGTAACACTCCTTGTTACTTGTGTGAAATATGAAAAATTTTGTAAGTATGTTGAATGGTTGATTTTGTTTGAAGTCTAAAATGCATTGATAAAGATGCAGCTTAAGTGAGAACTCAGATTCACTGCACTATCTCCTCAACAAATAAAATTAAAACTCTCATACTATCTAGGTGAAGATCACACAATTTTGACTCAAAGACTCCATTTATACAAAAACAAAGTTTGTAAAACATAAAATGATAAAAATCATCAAAGAAAACATGGGAAAAACACTTGAAGATATCAGCCTGGGGAAAGACTTTATAAAGAAGACTTCTGTGGCAATTGCAACAATAAAAATAAATAAGTGGGACTTAATTAAGCAGAAAAGCTCTGTACAGCTAAGGAAACAACAACCAAAGCAAATAGGTAACCTTCAGAATGGGAAAGGTATGTACATGTTATGAATTGGACAATAGCTTGATAACTAGGATCTATAAAGAACTCAAATTAATCAACAAAAAAGAGCCAACAATCCCATATACCTAGCAAGAGAGATGAATAGAACCTTCTCTAAAAAAGACAAATGACTTGCAAACATACAAAAAAATACTCCTCATTCCTAATCATCAAAGAATTGCAAACCAAAACTACCCTGATATACCACCTAACGCCAGTGAGAATGGCTCACATCACAAAATCTCAAAGCTGCAGATGTTGGCATGAATTTGGAAAGAAGGGAACACTTTTACACTGATGGTGGGATTTCAAACCAATACAACTTTTTGGAAGAAAGTATGGAGAATCCTCAAAGAACTCAAATTAGACCTCCCATTTGATCCTACAATCCCATTACTAGTCATCTACCCAGAAGGAAAAAAAAATCATTTTATGATAAAGACATTTGCACTAGATTGTATATCACAGCTCAATTTGCAATTACCAAAATGTGGAAACAGCCTAAATGCCCTTCAACCCAGGAACAGATTAACAAGATATGGTATATGTATACCATGGAATACTATTCTGCCACTAAAAAGGTGGAGACTTAACATCTTTGGTTTAACCTAGATGGAGGTGGAACACATTCTTCTTAGTAAAGCATAATAAGAATGGAGAAGCAAGAATCCAGTGCACTCAATTCTATCATTAAGGCAATAGATGATCTAATACAAAGAGGGGAAAAGGGAATAAGAAAATGTGGAGAGGGAAGGAGAGAGGGGTATGGGGGGTCATGGTGTATGGCACACCTCTTGTGGGTGGCACACAATTATGAGAGGGACTTTATCTAACAAATGCAATCATTGTAACCTAATTCTTTGTACCCTCAATGAATCCCAAACAATAAAAATTAATAATAATTAATAAATAAGATCTAAAGAATGCATATAACCCTGGAAATATTGCCAGCCAACACCTTTTGTGTGAAGTGTGCACCATTACTGGAATGAGTACAAAGTCCTTTTTAACTGAACCTTATTTAGACATCGTGGATAATTCTTGCTGACACTATTGCAATGAGTGATGGTCAGCAGTATGACTAGGGTGGTAACAATAAGGGTAGGGACAGAATCTTAAAATCTTAATTTTTTCATTTTCTCCTTGTTTACTTCCCCCCCCCTTTTCCTTTGCAAATACACAGCGTTAGTATAACACATGGTCCTCATGTGACAATTGTTCAGCTTTGGCAGAACCAAAGTTCTGATAAAAAGATGAAACACAGAGCCTCTTGGACGTGAATGATGCACTTGGTTATTTGACTTGATTTAATTCCTTAGATAAAGGCTGGACTTTCTACCTGCTTGTATCAATTATTGAAGTTGGAACTCAATAAGCAATATTTGCGGCTTACATCAGAAAATAGTGTTTTTGTCATTGCCTTCCTTTTATAAAATAAATCCTGCTACACAAATTTCTGGATTTACAAAAAAGACAAATTGCAAAAAGCTGGGGGAGGGACAATATTATTTTACAAATGAGTTTTCTCTACAGTTCACAATGGATGCATTCTAATACATCCTCAGTTTCCTAATAGTTATTTATGTTTTCAGCTTAATTGTTTCATATAACTTTTCTGTTTCCTAAGGTATGTATTGAGTCAATTTCAGGAGAGATTTGTTCAATTGTATCCTAAAGACACTATGTCATCAGGATCTCTCCGTGAAAAATTATAAGCCCCACATTCCTTTTTGCCTGTGCACATATCTTGTCTGTTAATTTCCTCCCATGAGTTCTCTCATACTTTCCCTTCTCAGCCTCAAAAAATCTTCCTCAGATTTTAATATACCAATTGAATAACATCTCTATTATGACATCTTTGCAACTTCTGCATCCAGATTCAGTCATCTCATACCCTGAGTCCCACAATTCTTTAAAGTCTAAATTCTTAGAAGTCTGATATGAATGATAAGTTTGGATTTATGCTCATACTCAGTAGAGTATACTTTTTATTAGGAGATGGTGCTCTCCCAGAAGGCAGAGATCATGTCTGAAATCATGGTTATGAATAATATTCTCTCCTCTCAATGACTTGCATAGTATTTCATACATACTTCACTTGAAAATGCATATTAAGGAAAAATTTCACCAAAGTAATAACCAGATATGTCCCAGGGACCAGGGAAGAGCATGCAGCTCTCATCTGATATTTGGATCCGTACTCTACATTTTCTGTTCAATTCGATGCTAAAACAATTTAAAGTTCAAAAACGAGTTAATTTCTAGACTTTACTTTCTGATTTTCTTCTGCATATTTTTGGACAAACCTTTCTGAACATTGATGTAACTCAGACACCTCATATGAACACAGTAGATGACCTACACACCTCCTTAAATCATTTGATTATAAAATAAGATCACAAAACAGAATAGGTAAAAATGTATTTTGGAAAGTAAGATTGTATTATTATTGAGTAAGATCTGCTGAATCATTTCGGTCTGCACTGGGAGAACCAGACGTGAATGCAGAAAACCAAGCACCAACTCGCCATGCTCTACCACTGAGGAAAAGCCTCCCTGCACCAGACCACAAACACAGAGGAAGGTCGGCGTCTAATATAGTGGTAAAAACTAATATGTCCACGAGGTTTTATCTATTTTTCTTTTCTTTTTTGTGTATGGCGGGTGAAGGAATGGAACAGAGTCAGGTGGAAGTCTGGGAATGTCCATAAAGAACGTCAAATTCCTTGGGTAATTGGTTTATTCTGCGCGTTTTTCTTTTGTTGTTTTTAGCTGTAATCACAGTTTCTGTTCCTCTAAGTTTGTGATCTGCCATTTTGTGTTATTTGTGTTCTATCCTTTTTCGTTTGGTGTTGTTTTATAAGCATCTTTCTCATCATGAGTTTTTATTATTTTTAAATAAATTTTACTATGTAAATGTAAGATTTATAGCTTGATATTTGGAGGTAATTGTAATGGTAAAATAGTTACTATAGTGAAGCAAATTAACACATCCATCATCTCACATAGACATACCCTTTTTTATTTGGGGGGGGGCAAGAGCAGCTAAAATCTACTTCTTTTTCAAAATACCAAATGTAATATAATATTATGACCTCTAGTCTTCATGTTGTGCATTAGACCTTTAGATTTCTTCGTCTTATATATCCGCTCCATTGCATAATATTTGTTATTTTATACAGTCCAATTTTGATTTGGCTTATCTTATGTAAAAATTAGAGCTTTCATGGGATCAGAAGGGCTGCATTCTCAACCTGACTTGGCCACTGCTATATGAATCACCTTGGCAGCTCTTTTTCTTGAGGCCTCAGTTTCCCCATGATCTCCATAGGGTGAGGACTATTTCTCATGTACATGTTTTATCTGAAGTTAATAACATTCTTGCACTCTTTATATTAGGTACACTGTTTAATTATTAAAATAAATACATATAGATTTATTTTGTATTTATAGAGAATAGAAATATTCTATACAGTATACAGTGCTTAATTAGATTTAAGTGGTACAGATATATAAGTGAGAATAATATTCTAGATGGTTAAGATCTTGTCTAAATACACCTTTTAAGACAGAGAGAGTCCCTTGCCAGTAGCCTTATTTTCTTCTTAATTGTGAGTGGGGGAACTCTTTGCCTGTCCTCTTCAGGGTACATATATATGTACTTATGTACATTATATATAGTACTACTATATATGTACATATACTACTATATATGTACATATATAGTAGTACTAAACATAATGTAGTGCAGTTAGATGAAGCATCACAGAAATCTATAACTTATTGCCCCTGTGACCAGGCACAAATTTTATTTCTCAGGTTTTGATTTTTTTTTCTTTGTTGTTATAGTTTTTGACTGGGGCTGGGTTTGAACCCACAACCTCTGGCATATGGGGCCAGTGCCCTACACCTTGAGCCACAGACTCCACCCTCTCAGGTTTTGATTTTCCATCTCTAATAATAGAAAGACCCACTCAGGTTGTGATGAGGACTGATTATAAGCATGAAATACATGTATCTCATCATACCTGGCACACAATTTGTAATTGTTCACTTCCTTCATCTTTCCCCCCAGGATACTATGGTGCTCAGTAAATTTTATTGATTACTTGTGGTTTAAAATTCCCCACTCAACAACACATTTATTTACTGACATTTTCTAAATTTTGTGGGAATTTTTATTCCACTGAAGCTGCCAATCTTTTAAACATTTTTTACTAACAAAAGTTTGTTTTAGTAAAATATGGAGTTAAAAAACTCTAATTCTCAGTAAACGTTGAAATCTCCAAAATCCCCAAGATTTTATTCATTTGAAAATTGTGGTTACAGTAAACTGAGTTTCTTATCCATGTTTTAACCCTCAAGAGAATGTTAATTTTGAGCATCAACACTTGCATATTTATATACTGAAAGCACCAGTTAAATCACAGGGAGAAAGTTCCAAGGACCAGATGTGATTGGGTCTTTATGATTCCAAACACTTAGCCATGAGGGCAGGATTTTCCAAGTGTGGTGCCAAAGTATGAGCGCTAACCTCTGGAGTAATAGAAAAGTATGCCATGTGTATAATTAATGCAATTGAACAATTTGCCCTCTTTCATTCTTAACCTTTGCTGATGGTAAGTTGGCCTCTTCCATGTATTCATCCCACCAAAAAAAGTTTTGCTTGAGTATTTAATCATGAACTGGCTTCTTTTGTACAAATCAAAGGTGAAAGCAAACCAGGCCACCAAGTCAGCCATGTGCTACGCTGGAAATCCCTCATCAATGGAGTGGTAGTAAATGATGAGTCAGCACAAATAACACTGGGGGGGGGGCATCAGAATAGGAGACATTAAAGCACTATTAAAATATCACAATATCACAAGAACAGTGTGTTGCTGAAGGTTATTCCCGTCCACCTTTTATTTTCTCCACGTTCCATTTGGTATGGAATAAAACGAGGGAGGCTAAATACTAATCACTGTATTTCCACATCACCCAGCTTCTGGTGCAGGGAACAAATACCAAGCCAGGGGCACACAGTGGGACTATTGCAGCAGCCTCCTGGCCTCACAGGCTGCTGGGGACGTTTTCTGTTGCTAGGCTTCTTGCCTATTTTTCAGATCTGTTTCCTCCCCATCTCAATGTTTTACTGTCACATTGTTTCTTTCTCAACTGTCTTCTAAAGCATGGCTTTCTTTTGCCCAGGTTATGTTCCCTTTATCCTTCCTCCTACACACCCTGCTTCCTTAAATCCTCACCTGTTTTGATTCTGTCCTTTTCAAACCCCTGTATTAAAAAAGGAAAGTCTTTTGAAAATCCCTCATTCGTATGCAGTTGCAAAGCTTTTCATTTCACATTTCCTTCCTGGAAGATATGACTCATTTTTCTCACCCTGACAGGCATTTAGCTACTGACAGCACCCAGACTTACCTACTTCTTTCCTTTATATGAAAGTTCCCTTTTGGGGAGGGGGACATAAGGAGTGCTCAATTTTATGTGTCCTATTTTTTGGGTTTTTTTTTTCTGACCTCTTTACCTTTACTGTCCAATAAAGTCACAATCTCAAAGCTGTTGCTGTTCAGCTTTCTTATCCCTTGTGGACCCACCACCAATGTTGTTCCTTTTTTGGTTTCTTTTGCCAAAAATGTTGTCTTCAACTTATTTATTTTTTCAAAGTTATTTTTGCCCATGCTAATTCTAATATGTCTTGTCTGTTAATATCCTCAAAGATGTACCCCCAGTGGGGATATTTAATATTTATATGAAAAGCTATATTTATCTTTCATTTTCTAGTGATAACCATAGCTCCAAGCTCTCCAGCATTTAATCAGCCTCAAACACTGCTGCGTATCTATTTCTTTAATTTCTTGTATTTGCACTTCTATGCTCCTCAAGAACTCCAAGCACTGACAACTTCTGTTCTTTATGTACCAAAACAAATCTACTAATCTTCATGCTTATTACGTCTCTATTCCTATAGCTTTCTCCATTAATTCAGTTAACCACAAAGTTGAGTTTGATCCCCTGCACTCGTCGTACAATGAATATATTCCTTAAATCACTGTCACTTTCAAAGACCAACTTTCTTTTTGGTATTCAAAGCCCACACACGCTATGTCAAACCACCGACAAGAAAAGGAGATAGGAACCTCCTGATAAAAGGAACAAGCACAACAATCAGCACTGATTACCCCGAGTATGTCTCTGTGTGTGTATCACCCTGTTTAATTGGATATTTACAGCAGTTCTTTCCTTATGTGAGTATTTGTGAGAACAGGAGCACATTCTTCTCATACCATGGCTGTTTAATATATATTATTATTGTTATTTTAAAAAGACACATAAATTAAGAGCAAATATCACCCAGCATGAAATCAAAGGAAACAATCATCTTTTTAAAGTTCCGTCTATCAACACAGCTGTCTCTGCATTCTCCTGAATCATCAGAGTCGCTGTAACAGTCTTGACACTTTTGAACATTCTGCCAGACAGACACTCGTGTTTGACTGCCAGAGTAACCCCTAAGCACATCAACAATATCATTTTTTTTTTTCACTCCATAGAGTTGCCTCTACAGAGGTCCCTCCTTCCCCAGCATTTGGTGTGAAAACTTACCGCTTTTACCAACTCCCCCTGCTCCCAGCATTACCACCTTGTACTCTCTGGACCCGCCTGATGCACTGCCCGGAGAGCAGCTGGCTTCATTTTCTACCTCCATCTTACCCGAGGGAGTGGAGGAGAAAAAAGAAGGAAAAAGTCACCCGTGTCAGGTGCTTGCTCGGATATTAAACAACTCTAAAACTGTGTCAAAGGAAAGGTTTAGGACGAGGTAAGAACCATCAGCGTCGGGCTGACTGCTGGTCCTCCGCTCGAGCGGGTCTCATAGCAACCACTTCAATTGCTTCCAATAAAAATCTGGCTTTTGCATCCCCCCTCCTTCCAATCCCTTCACTCTTTCACATCTCCCAGGATCTCTCTCTTCCTCTCTCTCTCCCCACCCCCCGTGCTTTTCTGTTTTCTTCCCACCTCTAATTCCATTTCCCTTCCTCGCTCTCCTTTCTCCTCCCTGCCTACCCCCCTGCACAGTCGCAGTTGTCAGAGGCACACACATAGGTGACTCGCTTCCAGGCTGGGCTGCGAGAACGCAGTGAATCTGAGACTTCTGAAGCTACAACTTCAAAGACACTGTTTTCTTTTAATCAGAATCACTTAATTAAGAAGGATAGCGATTGCCTATGTTCCTGTTTCTTATCACCGTTTGCCTGAAAGGTTGTCATTCTGGGAAATGAGGGGGAAAAGAAAAGAAACAAAAGCAAAACAAAACAGTTACTCAGGGATCTTAAGGATGGGTTTTTAGTGCTGATGAAATAATACCCAGCTAGCAGGAATTCTTTCAGCTCACTTGACAGTTGCGGCTCTAACAGAAAGGTAATTGAATTAGACTATTATCATGTTTGGACGTGGGTCATACTTGTTTACACTAAGTTATTAAAACACAAGGACCCTGTCAAGCATGAAAGAGACAATTGATAGATATTTTCACTGACAATTATGGTAGTATAAAACATCATAGAAGGCTATTTTCCAAATGTCCAAACTCCTATTCCTTATTTGAATTTTTCTAATGATTCAGGACCTTTATTTTTCTCTGAAGTACTTCTAAACTACAGAAGTCTTTGGATGTTTTCAACAATCCCTAATTGTCATAGTCAGATTCTATCTTTCAATCAAGATGATGATGTTCTGTATGTCTATTGTTTATTTTCTAATTGTAAAACTTGAATTATGTATTAGATGCAGTCAAGTGTGTGCATAGGTCCAAATTTCTCTCTAGACTTTTAAGATCTAGGATGTGAACTATCTTTAATTTTTATAACTTGATAGGGTATGATCAAGTACTGAGCACTCAGTAGGCACTCAGTATATATTGGCTGGTCATTAAGGAAACTGAGGGTTGTCACTGAGAGCAGGCTTTGGAGGCAGATTGCTTGTATTCAAATCTGGACTCAGCCATTTACAAGCTAGAGGACCTTGGGAAAATTACTCCACTTGTCTGTGCCTCGGTTTCTTCGTCTGCAAAATGGTTAATTAAAACCCCAATTTATTAATTCATTAAGTGGGTTAATATTTGCATAGTGTTAAAACAGTGCCTGGCAAGTTTTTAAGCACCATATAGAAATATGATTTTATGATTATTTGGTCATTATGTAGAATTAGTGGTTCTGTAAGTTCATTATTTATAGACACCAGAGAGGAGGAGAGATCATCTTTTCCTGTGTTTGTTGGCCATTTGTATACCTTCTTTGTTAAAGTATCTGTTCAAGCCTCTGTTTATTTTTATGACAAGGTGTTTATTTCTTTGTTGAAGTTTGGGAATTCTTTATTCTTTATCATGTACATTTTCTGCAGATATTTTTCCTTAGTCTATGGCTTTTCTTAGCAGTATCTTTCAAACAGAAGCAGTTTTAAATTTTGATGAGTCCAATCTGCAAATTCTTTCCTTTATGGATCATGCATCAAGTTTAAATGAAACCTCATCCAGTGCTTCTATTCCCCATTCTCTTTTCATCTTCTTTCTTTGTTTACAAATTTACTATGACTGGTGGGTCGACTTATCACCTTTCCGTAGGTAACTGCCAAGTTTGTAACTCTGGACCAAATTTTCTCCTTGAGTTGCAGAAGTGAACCTGTCTCCCAGATGTTTCCATCAAACTTCAGTTTGTCCAGAAACATAGCACCCTCATCTTCAATAAACAAAGTCCACACTATTCTTTGTCTTTGTAGGGAGAACCCCCACCCTCTGAGTTCTAGCTTTAGTTCACGTCTTCTAATATTTGACCTTCATAACCAGAACAATTCTATAACTCTTCCTCCCTGAGTACGAGCTCCCTGCCCTTTCTTCCCTTTCACAGTGTTCAATTCATCCTAAATGCCAATGTGAGAGAAACGTCCCTAAAATGTCAACCTGACCACTCTATTGTGCGCGTATTTATACATCAAATTCCTAAAAAAAAAAAAATACAACCCAATACATTAGAATTGCACGTATGGACACAAAGTATTTATTCCAGTCTCATGTGCCAACATAGCCTCCAGATTCCATACGGTAGAGACAGGCAATGTGGGCTACTTATCGTTCCTCCAACAAAACTATCCTTTCCATAATTGTATCTAATAAAGAACTGAGACTCTATTATAATTATCCCGTCACTATTGAAACTTTACTCCTCATTGAAATGATATGTATAAACAATAGCATTTAGCTTCAAGGTCTTTCTGGGTTTTGTTTCTAGTTGTGCTGCTGAAATTACTTCTGACCTTGAGCAAATCATGTGCCTCTTTAGCTATCCGACCATCTGTTACTCTGCTTTCCATGTCAGCCATTCTGATTTGGTAGAAAAGCCCCAGAATTGCCATGACAGCTGTGTCCTTGGTCCTGTTCTTTATTTGCCACATTTATTTTTAATGTTGATTAAGAGAAAGGAATACAGGGAACTGTCCCTTTGTAGTAAACAAATGAATGGTTTGCCAGATATGAATGGGCACCACAGAAGGTGAGTCTACTGGTGAATTGTTAATGTTAACATCAATACTCCTCTTGTCGAAAATTCCCCTATCTACATGGAAGAAAAATAGGGAAGAAAAATACTTGTTTTTCCTTGTAAAACTCTCATTTTCTACCTCTTCTTTGAAATTTTAAGGAACTCTACCCTAGGTTCTTCTCCTGAACTACTACAGGGAAAAACAACCCCCTCATTGATGATGGCTAAATTTTCAAAGCATTCTAATGCTACTGGTTTTTAGTTTTACTTAGTGAGTTTTGTGCGTTTCCCTGATTCCCGCTTTGACAGATGCTATCAAGAGTCTGTGTTGTGCATCTGTGTGTGCATGAGTGTGGGAGGCAAGTATCTCCAGGTATATAAATACTGATTGAAATGGAGCCCTTAAGATACGCAAATCGTTTCCTGAAAGATAGATTTGCTCTCAGAAAAAAATTATTGAATGGTTTGAACCCACTTCCTTTAACATACCATGGCAGTCGCCATCCTTTTTAGAGGGCTCATCATTCCCGTTGAGGGCTCATCTCCATCAAATTAAGATCAGGTGTTCAGTGTTTGTTCACAGAGACTTGATGTGCTGATCAAGGTCCAAGTACTCTCCACCTTGTCCCATGTGCTGCTGCTGTTCGCTCCCCAGGCCTCAGATGGCAAGAGAGAAAACTAATTTAGTGAACAATTCCTTCCAAACGAATGCATTACCTCTATTTGTATGGATATCTTTCCAAACACCTTTAGCAAAGGCTAAGGCATCCATTCAAGATGAAAGATATGTAGGAGAGAAGTTCAGGGCATTTGGAGCTCTTCTTTTACCTCTCCGGTTACTGGCAGGTGGAGTTTCTCATTCCTTTGTCTGCAAAGCCACTTTTCCCTTCATTAGAGCACTTACTGTGTTTATTACAGTGATTGATTTATATTTCAGTCCCCCTTACCGAAAAGTTGTGACCTCTGTGATATTCAACTTTACCTCTCTAGGGTTTAACACTGTCAACATCATTTCAACAAATTATATGGAGTTTTAATGACCTAATTGGCTTGCATTAGCAATTCATAAACTAAACAGCAACCAGTCTGCAAAACAGACAAAAAGTTGCTGGGCATGACAGTACAGTCAGTTTTTGGAAGGCAGCTTGAGCAAGAAAGAAATGGCACAGTGCAAAAAGACAATTGGTTAACATCAAGTTGCTCAGGTTGCTTTTATGAATTAAAGTAGAGGGGACTTCCTCATCACACTGGTTCAGGTTATCCCAGCCCTTTTGTTTGGTTACTGTGAATCTCCTAGATTTTCCTTCTTTTCTATTTTCCATCTTTTTAAAAAAAAAAAATTAAGAACTGGCTTATCTGAGGATTTCACTATCATCTCTCCCGATTTCTTAGAAGGTCAAATTTACAAGTAATGAATTTAGGTTTTACTTAAGTAATGTGGAACCTCAGCATGGCTGATTTGCCCTCAGGAAAAATTATTAAATGACTCAAGTTTGACCTTTAACCTACCCTGGCAGTTGCCATCCTTTTTGGGTTGGTCTATGGGGGCCTAGTGCAGGAGCTCCATCCAAATAAATAGCTTCCCATTAATTTTATTTACCAGCACAGGCCAGACATGTGGCAGGTGATAGACATTTTTGTTAAATAAAGAAATCTGTTGCAGCCAGGGGTGACAATGTATTGCCACAATTAATGAATTCACTTTTCAAAGTGTACTGTTTATTCTTAACAAAAACACAAATCATAGAGGGATGAGAGAGTTAGTAACTTTGTTGGTAATCTCTTGATAAATAGATATTTGACCTGCATATTCTTACCAGGAAGTCTAAGGTCTTTGTAAGCCAGAAGATAGCACAACCACTCCAACCCCCAAATAAACTGGAAGTATCAAAGCCAAAAGACAGAGAAGAAAGAGTTCATTTTGCACATGAAGGGCAGGATGGGATCTGCAGAACAAACCCTTCTACCTCACACTGACCTCCTCACAAGCACGTATGGGTAAACACAAAGTACAGGTGAATACTTCTGCTCGTAGAACCTCCTTGCAGAAGTCTAAGATTGAAATATCTAGAAAAAATCTTTAGTGTGATCTAAATAACTCACATTCATTTTTCTTTTTTTACTCATACAACATAGACCTAGTCATTAAACATAGATTAATTTGAATATTCTCAAATTGATCCATTTGACAGCTGTGTTAACCCTTTTGGGAAAAGGTAGAAAAACACAATATATTGCATGAGTATGAAGTTAGTATACCTTATTATGTGCAAAGACACCTGTATACCAGGCTCTGGAATAAGCCAGAATGTGGCAAGTATTTGGAAAGATGAATGAGCAGAGTATGGCAGGATTGTGGGAAAAGGAGAGACTGACTCCCAACAGGAAGGTAAAGTGAAGTGTCAAGGAAGAGGAGGGCCTTAGCCTAGGACTTACAATGGGACTGCAAATGGAGGAGACAACAAAAATCAGGGGTATTCAGGGTTTAGAGATATTTGATTAATTATAAATTGATAATTGGGAAAATGTAATTGATGTAAGAAGACATAGAAATGTAGTCTAAATATTGAGTTATTTATAGAAAGATTAAAGAGAGTTTTAAATTACAGCATAGCATATTGAGTTTGGATTTCTTTTTTTTCTCTTTTTTTTTTTTTTTTTTTTCGCCTTTTTCTCTAAGCAAAGCGCAGTCTCCACTTCTCCACTTCGATTAAAACAATGAATAACAGGCTCAGTGCCTGTGGCTCAACTGGCTAAGGTGCCAGCCACGTACACCCAAGGTGGCGGGTTCAAATCCCCAGCCCAGGCCCGCCAAACAACAATGATGGCTGCAACTAAAAAATGGCCGGGCGTTGTGGTGGGTGCCTGTGGTCCCAGCTACTTGGGAGGCGGAGGCAGGAGACTCGCTTGAGCCCAGGAGTTGGAGGTTGCTATGAGCTGTGATGCCATGGCACTCTAC
>CAUYQV010143172.1:0-10619 GCA_963574575.1 Galagoides demidoff
ATAAGAATGTCCTGGGACATTTGAGTATCACAGTAATGACACAGACCAAGGCGTCACAGAAGGAGTGAGAACATAGAAAGGCAACCTGAAGCACTGAAAAACACAAACCCCAGTTAAAAACAAAGTCCAAGTGAAAGTGCCAACTAACAGAAAAAATCGAATTAGTAATCTGTGAGGTCTAATCCAGGGTTTATCACAGACCTCAGAACAGAGATGAAGAGGAGTGGGATTACGAAAGAAAAGCTAAGTGACCTGGAGGCACAATGTTCCTCTGTTAGGATTCCCAAGAGAGGAAGATAAGGAGGATGTGGGAGGAGAAAAAAAAAAAAAAACTGTGAAGAAAATTGCCCTGCATGGCAAGAAGATTCAAGACTTTAGGTCTAAAATAAATCCCAAGGGCCACAAAGGAATAACAAACCTAACCAAATGATAAAGTTGGAGAGAACAATGAAGACTTTTTTTTGAGATGTGTGAATACTCAAAATATATCAATAGTTAATTTCTTTGAAAATCAAGGATTTACTCTATCAAATCTGAAGAATTATGCTCTGTGAACTCTGATAAAATGATAATACTCAGTGTGCAAATTAACCTAACATTATATCCAAATTAAATCCAAACTAAAATGAAATCTAGGTATTTGTAGGTGACGCAGTTGCAAGCACGTGTGGGCATCTATCTGCAGGTACGAGAGCAAGAAGCATGCACTGTACCCAAGAGAGGGGTCTGGACCCGTCTGTCCACCTACCCACTGGGAAATGGACAGCACCCAGACTGTGTGTCTTTGCTGGATGTCCAGTCAGGCTATCAGATCCTAACAGATGCATCAAGCACTAAATAGAAATCTAAGGAGACAGAGGGCAGGTGAGCTGGCTGCACAGCCGGAGATCTACCCACAGCAATCCACTCAATTCCCACCCACTTGATGGTTCTAATCCTCTCTGACACATTTCCTCTAATAAAATTCAAATGTTATTTCCATCTGGTTTGTAATATGTGCAAAATGAAAAAATTTCTAGTTCAAATTCTTATCTCTTGAGAGTCAGAACATTTCAAAGGACCCAGGACCAAAATCTGGCTATTCAACGAACTCAGTCCTCCTCTCTCCTGTCTCCAAGGGAGATACCGTGTCTATCTGGGGCAATTAAAGCAGAACCCAGTAGAAGAGCACAGGCACGCATCCCACACACACACCCCGTGCATACAACCCATACATGCACCCCATACACCACGCAGACCACATGATCTTCATGTTCCACCATTCCAACCTTCCCACAAGGGCCACCTCCTGCCTGCCCACCCAGGCCTGCACCTCTATGGGAAATGTGCCCTCCCACACTGGCCAGATCTGCATCTAGCCTTCATCTAGCCATCCATGAATATTTTAACAATCCTTTCAGAATTCAATCCCAGGGAAAGGAATATCTGTGATTCAAGATATTGAAGACTTCCAATCCCGGGTCAGGGAGTCACTAGTATTGGCTGCTGCATGGCTGGCTGAAGAGATATGACAAAGGCAGGAGGCCCTGGGGATCCAGGGTCTCTTCCTGTGCAGTGGGTCTCCAGGGCCTCCCACTACCTACTCCTGCAGACTTAAAGAGCCCCCTTCTCATACTGTGTCTCGCCCTCTGCAGCAGAGTCCAGACCTCCCCCAGAAGGTCCCCGATGTATTCACCCAGGCCACACCCTGCAAATGTCCTCTGCCGGTGTCCCTGTAGATCTTTGTCCCTCTGAGATCTCCCTGACATGTTTTCTCATGATGACATGTCCCTAGTGGGTCTCATTGTCTCTTTGTCACTTCATGTCCCCCAGATGCTCTTCCTATCCCTGTCCATGTCACTGTGGCTCCACAGTCCCTTTCAGTCTCCCCCAATCCCTGTCCATGTCCCTGTAAGTCTGCATGGCTGCTATCTGCCCCCATCCAATCCATGTAATTCTGTGTGCCCCCTGGGACTCCACGTCCTCCCTGGATCTACCCATCTCTGTGTCCCTGTGACCCCATGTCCTCCCTGGTTCTATCGTTCTCTGTGCCCCTGTCAGTCCAAGTCCTCCATGGGTCCATCCATCTCTGTTTCCCTGTGATTCTATCTCCTCCGTGGACCAATCCATCTCTGTATCCCTGTGACTTCATGTAATCCCTGGGTCTATCCATCTATATGTCCCTGTGACTCCATGCTCTCCCTGGGTCTACCCATCTCTTTGTCCCTGTGACACCATGTCTTCCCTGGGTCTACCCACCTCTGTGTTTCTGTGATTCAATATCTTCCCTGGTTCTACCCATCTCTCTGTCCCTGTGAGTCTATATACTCCCTGGGTCTACCCATCTCTGTGTCCCTGTGACTCCATGTCCTCCCTGGGTCTACCCACCTCTTTGTCCTGTGATTTCATACCCACCCTGGGTCTACCCTTCCTTCTGTCATGTGACTCCATGTCCTCCCTGAGTCTACCTATCCTATCTCTATGAGTCCATGTTGTCCCTTGGTCTATGCATCCCTGTGTCCCTGTGACTCCGTGTCTTCCTTGTGTCCACCCATCTCTGTGTCCCTGTGACTCCATATCCTTCCTGGGTCTACCCACCTCTGTGTAGCTATAATTCTATATCCTCCCCCTTTTTACCCATTCTCTTTCCCTGGGAGTCCATGTCCTCCTTGCATCTACCCATTTCTCTGTTCCTGTGACTCCATGTGTTCCCTGGGTCTACCCATCTTACTGTCCCTGTGACTCCATGTTCTCCCTGGGCCTACCAATCCTTCTGTCCCTGTGTCTCCATGTCATCTTGGGGTCTACCCATCTCGGTGTCTCTGTGCTTCCCTGTCCTCCCTGAGTCTACCCATCTCTTTGTTCCTGTGACTCCATGCCCTGCCTGGGTCTACCCATTTCTGTGTCCCTGTGAGTCCTTGGCAGCCCTGGGTCTACCCATGTCTATTTTACCAAACAGCTAGTGCAATAGGCAGGCCACCCACGTGGGCTTCAGACCCCCGCAATAGAGCAGTAGGTTCTGGGAGACATGAGAATTGTTTCCAGGACTGAATAGAGAACGACACCAGCACCCTTCAAAAGGGGAGTGACTTATAAGGACCATCCACCTGCAAAGGGCTTGACTTTAGGAAAAACAGCAATTCCTGGGATCAGACTCTGTGGCCACTGTACATAACAGGTCCAGTACTCACCCTGCAGCCACAACTTCCACCACACTGTGAGGAGGAAAGCGCTCCTGCACAGGCCAAGAATAATGAGATTCCACCCTCAGAAGTGCTGATGCCTCTTACATACAGCAGCCTTCCTCAGCCCAGCATGCATGGCCCCTGCATGCCCTGAAGTAGACCAGGAAGCTGCTACACCTGGGCACCCCTAGTCCATAGGGGTGGTAGGGATTTCCCAGCTAGCCAGGGCAAGCTGGACACTCAGTCCAGCTTGCAGAGCTCCCTTGCAGAGCTCAGCACGCAAGAAAGATGACCTTGAAAGTGTACAAGACCAGGGCATATAAAGATGCTGAGAAACAGATACAAAAGCCATAAACTCACAGCCCTGGGGGATGCTGCAACCTATAGCATTCCCGTCACACCCTGGGTCGTCCACCCCTTCTCTTTGGTGCGTGCTCTATCATTCTTGTCACACCATGTCATGAGCTGCCTTTGGCCACTTTCTGTCCTCAAAGGTTGCTCTGGGAACCGAGCACCAGCAGCTGTGGGAAGCTGTGGACCCATGTACATGCACTACTAGGCCTGTGTGGGAGTAGCCCCTAGCAGAAGTGCTGGAGGACGCATGTACCACCCAGTACTTTGACCTGGACATCCACAGGGAATAGCCTGGGGCTTCTCATCTCCCTGAAGGTTGGTTTGCAAGGCATGAGGACCCACAGCTGGGCTGACCTGTGACTGATGCCTAGTGTGGCCTGAGGAATGCCTTTTGTCCCTAGCAGCCTGGTTATCTTTTCCAACCACCAGAAGTCCCTTGGCAGGGAAATCACTGGCTTCCTCTGGCAGGGACCTGCCAGAGTGGCCCAAGCCCCAGGCCCTAATTGCTGCCAATGCCAGGAGTGGCCTAAGCCTAGGGGCCTGTGGGTAGAAGGTGCAGGTGACACCCAGGCCCATGGTGATGCAGACTGCATCACAGGTCGACCCCATCGCAGGATCCCAGGGATGTGTATGTGTAGGGTGGGCAAATTGGAAGAAGAAAGGACTGTAACTTCCAGGGATAGGGACCGGTGATTGCTGACGACCACATCGCAGGATCCCAGGGATGTGTGTGTGTAGGGTGGCAAACTGGAGGCAGAAAGGACTGTAACTGCCAGGGATAGGGACTGGTGATTGCTGACGGTGTTCCCCTCCAGGGCTGTAGCAGTGTTCTGGAATCTGAAAGAGGTGGTGACTGTCATCAAGCAAATGACAGGGAACCGAATGCTTTGAGAAAAAAAAACAATGATTGATTTTGTGTTACGTAAATTTTCCCAAAACAAAATTCTTTTTGAAAACCAGAGCCCTCAGGTCAGATAGCTCTTTCCTCTTCTACTGCTTAGGCAACAAGGTGAGCAAGGCACCAAGTTCCTGGAGGCCCTTGCATGGGAAGCCAGCAGCTACATCTGTCCTCAGGGTGGGGTTCAGGAACAACCACATCCAGCGGAGACCTCTCGCTCCAGGAGGCCTGGGATAGCAGGCCACGTGCCCATCCTAATGTCCTAAGCTGAGGGCCTAATGGCTCCTGAAAGTTATGTGCACACTACCTCTGCTTGACTTGGAGAATGCAGCCATGCACCAGTGAAGAAGAGAAGGCTCCAGGAAGGGTACACTGCACTGGCCTTTGAAGGTCATCCAACTGTAGGAAGCATCTGTCCTACTCCCAGGGAGCCCTAACCTTTGGAGTCCTCAGGGGCAGAGTGTGCCTCCCCCCCACACCAACATGCCCAGCCCTACAGCTCTGCTGTGGGGCTCATCTGTGGGCCACCAGGTCGTGGTCTTGCTAGCCTAACCCTCACCCAGCACTGAGCTCCTTTCAGCTCGCATCAGCCCCAGGGGTTTCTCTAGCCACAACACTTCCCCAGGAAGGCTGGGCTCCAATGTATGCTAGTTTTGGAGGGCCAGGGCTCCCACTCTCATGTTTTCACAGAGGCAGGGCACCAATAAGAGCCTCTGCTGAAGCATAGACTGGCTAGCTCAGATATCACTGTGGGTGTGAGAATGGGCAGGATTACCAGGAAGAAAGGACACCAGCAAGTGGCATGACAAAGACTTCTCTTTGACAGAGAAGTCCCTGGGGAGGGCCCCTCACTGGCCAGGAACAACTGATGCCCTTGAGCTCTGCAGGTATCTCTAATGAAATCCATCTTTCTGGAGCTCTGCAGACACTCATAGGCATCCATTAACACATCCACTTACAAAGAATGTACGGACACTGAGTGCTTCCTTGTAGCCTGCTGAGTCACTTTTCCATCAAACACGCTCTTTCCGCAGGCACATCCATCACACAGAAAATGGATGCTGACCTCATCCCAGTGCACCCCATGTGCACCCCAACGGCCATTGGAAACGTGGGTTTCCTGACAGGACAGATAGTGACCCAGACCCAAGAGGACAGCAGAGCAGAGATAGGTGAGCCTCACCAGGATATTCAGAATAGATAACACCGGCCTACACAGTCTGATCACACAACCTCCGTGTATTACTGTCCCTATCCAGGATCTGTGGGCATGGGCACAGTGACACTGTCTCTCTGCTGACATGACAGTACAGATGGCTCACACCTCCCTGGTTGCTTCCCATGGACCAAAGGAGACAAGATAAAAGTTTTCTGTCTAATTAAAACTCTGCACAAGCAAATTCAAGGTGAAAAAGGGAAACAAAATAATTAGAAACTACCTACAAGGCTAGTTCTTTGTTGAGGCTGCAGGCACTGGAGATAGAAGAAATTTGTATGGCTCATGGGTTACATCTGGCTGTTCCCGGACACTGAGGTGAGAAGGGCTTCCTATAATTTTGATAAAAAACATGGGAGTTCAACATACACAACGATCTGCAAGGCAGGGCTTAGGAAACCAAAGGTGTCTGTCCACATGGCTTACAGTCAGCAAAACCAGGACTCAGACAAGCTTGCAGGACATGGTGCCTCTCACTGCTCTTAGTACCTACAGAGGGCTGTGAGCTCTGCAGCAAGGGGAGCATGGCCACTGCTCTCATGGGAGAGGGAGCTCCTAAGCCAAAAGCTTCTCAGACAAATCCCCAGCCCCTAGCAACTCCTGTGTCACCTGAAGGTCACTGGGGCATCAGGGTCCTCAGATTTCACACTGACCCATGGTCACCCAGAGTCTGGTTCTCCATGTTCTATTAGTTAATAGGAGGGTCCATCTTCAGGTGACTCCAGCTAAGTCTCTGACGAAACAATGGTTCCATGTTCACATATGAGGACTCAAAGGACACCCACTGTTGGCACATTTGAGGAGCCACACAGCAAACACCTGGTGTCCAGTGCTGTGACTGTGACACTCCAGCCAGGAGTCTCTCTGCCCTGTTTCTCCTTAGACATGGAGCCCCTGAAGGAAGGCCATGTGCTCCCCAGAAAGAAGCACTAGAAACGGGAGGCACACAGGCTGAGGCACTTGACAGAGGTCAGGATGGAAGACCCGGCAGAACATTTGTGGGGACTGGTCAGCCAGAGCATATATGCCCAGATATAGCTCAGGGTGGAGCTAGGTCAGCTCTGTGGCTCTGGCCTCACACCAGAGGAGTGGTGGGGACAGGCAGGTGTTTGAAGAGACTGGGAGGATTAAGAGTCAGAGCTCTGCTGTGAGTCCTGCACGTCAGTGTGGATCATCTTACCAGGTGGTGCTGCTCCCTCTTGGAGGCATTGGACAGGGACCAGAGGTTGGATGATGGCCAGGAGCCACCCCACTCCACTTGGACCTCATGTAGGTCTTGCAGGAGCTTGGTAGTCTCGTCCAAGGTCAAGTGGGTGTCTTCATGGTCCACCTCCTTCTTCACTTTCCCTATGCACAAAGATGACCTGACATCATCAGCGGGGCAGAGGCACCCCCGGGCTACCAGAGGAAAGGAGTCATAGAGCAGCAGTCCTGCCAGTCTGGATGACGGCACGGCAGACAGGGCCATGAGTGTGCAGGCCAGCAAAGTAGCACACAAGAGAGCCAGCTTCACACAAATCTAAGCCACCTCATTATCTACACTGTGGAGAGCTCTGGTTGTGCCCAAGGATAGGAGTGGTGTTGTTCTCCTGTCCACACAGTGGACAAAGAGTGCTGCAGAAGTCTGCAGGTCCTGGGAAAACCTGGCAGAGCCCAGCTGGGACCTGGAAAAGACAGTCCCCAGAATAAACCAGCATGACTGCTGGATGCGCCAAGAGCTTACACGTCTCTTGTAGCTGGGACCCACCTCCGTCCTACGCCAAGGTCACTCTGACCCACCCTCACAATGCCTGCAGAGGGTGCAGGGGACTCTAAGCCATTGAACATACTCAGGCCACCAAGATTCAAAGGTACACAACTCATAAACAATCACCAGGCATGAAAAGCAGGAAAAAAACATTGTCCAAACCCAAAAGATGTAAACAGCAGACTACAGTCATCTTCATGTGCACCCAAAAAGCAGAGACCAGGCCACTTGGAGTGAGAAACAGAAGACACTGGAAAAGCAAATGGAGTTTCCAGATGATGGAAAGGGTGAAGACTGTGAAAGAAAGGAGGGAGGAGGAAGGGGAGACAGGGCCCTTGGGCCACACACGGACTCACAAATCCCAGGAAGGAAAAGGGTGAGTTGGTGACTGCTGACCAAAGTGCAGCCCCAAATTTCCATATTTGATGAAATCTATAAAAATCTAAAGTTCTAGAACCAAACGGAAAACCCCAGACAGTAACAGCCCCAAAGAAAACCAAGGCCAGGCGTGGTGGCCCATGTCTGTACTCCTAGAACTCTGGGAAGCTGGGAGGGGTGGATCAATTGAGCTCAGGAGTTTGAGACCAGCCTCAGCAAGAGTGAGACCCTGTTTCTACTAAAAATAAAAAACTGCAAGGCTCCACACCTTTGGCTCAAATGGCTAAGGTGACAGCATATACACCTGAACTAGCATGTTCAAATCGAGCCCTATTACGGCAGTTGTTCAAGGGAACTGATACTTATTTCAGTAAATGACAAAATGGCGCTGGTCTGGCCCTTTCACTGGGAGTGACCAGCCCCCAACAAAACCACCAGGCACCTCCTGATGGGGGAGGGGCCGGCTGAGCAAGAGAGGAGGGTAGCCCTACTAAGCATGGACACCTGGGCAGAGCTACCAGAGACAACTGCATGTCACCCTGAGACTCTAAAACAGCCTGCCGTTGAGAAGCAGGCACAGGGGAACCCAGGCTGCAGTCATGGGGGGCTCTGCACAGGGTGGTCCCAAGGACAGTAGGCCCTCGCTCCACATCTGACTGGCCAGGCAGCCAGGGGCCCGTGACAGAGGTCAGTGCTCCACAACCAGGCCTGACAACCCTGTAACTAGCTCCTTGAACAAACTTCCATGACCCCTCTATAGTTTTTATAATCTTCTCCCTCAACTAACTACTTGGCCTTTTGAGTTGTTTCCCAGAAACAGTGGATTTCCTGAAAGCGAAGGAGCTTGAAGACCCCTGGGTGGACTCCTGACCACTGGCTGGCCCCCATCTGCCCTGGTGCGAACTCCCCTGTTGGTTATACCAGATCAGCCCACGGCCTGCGCCTCTCCTCTAAAAGGCCACAGAGACAGATCTGAGACATTCTCCCAGCAAGGTGTCAGGCATATTAAAAATTCGTTCCTGTGGCAAACCTCGTGCTCGTAACAGACCTCTGTCAGATGAGACCTGCACCCAGACAGAAACCCTGTGTGCCTCAATAGTGATCTCACCATGGGGCTCCGAAGAAAAGGTGGGTGCTCCTCCTGCCCTCCCCTGCTCAACAGGATGCTCCAGCCTCACCCAAGGCAGCTCTGCACCAGACACGCTGTATCCTTTGGGGCAGTCCTGAATATCTGCCCTATGGGCAATCAGACCCCACAGATCAAGGGCACGAGACCCTCACCCCACTGCCCACGTCAGATGCCAGCCACATACCTCTGCTGCCCACTGCTGGCTGTAACCTGGGCTTCCCAGGATACGCCCTCTGGCTCACCCAGCAGTTTACTGTAAGGACGCCCTGTCCTTTACCTTTCTGTGGAAGCTCTTACTAGGCCAGGCTTCCTGCTGTCCCCACTCATCCTCATTAGCAATCAAAAAGATATTCATCACTTTAGATAGTCCAAGAGTGTTAGTAGCTATGGGCCAGGAACCAGGACAAAGACCAAATACTAAGACAGAAGAGTCTCCTCTAAACCTGACTGGCAAGGGAGGGGCAGAGACAGACATTCATCTCATCACAGTGTCCCATGCAGGGGCTCCTGGGACACTCACCCAGAGACCTGAGTATGGAGATATCCAGAGACATGTCAGAACATGGATTCATTGACATGAAATCCAGATCAGAGCCACTACTGTCCCCTAGGGTATCCCCAACGTGTGGAAAGGAAGACAGCGCAGACAAGATAAAGACAGAATGTTACTCAACAACAGCTGCTGAAATCACCATAACTATCTTGAGACTTGGGCTCTGCCCTCCTAAGTGAGGAGACCAAGCCTGAGGTGCCACCAATCTGAGCTCTCCATGAAAATCTACTCAGACCCACAACAGAAACAATCCTTTGCTAATATTCTGGGGAACCCACAGGGCAGTAAAGAAATCAGGATGATGTTATACCACAGATGACACACAAGACCCAAGGGGCCCAAGCCTAAGCTCAGGGGCTTTGTTCAGCTAAGTGTGGCAGGTCCTGAAGTCTTCCAGACGAGGTGTCTCCAGGGTGCCCAAAGTCTCCCAGACCAGTTATCCCCAGAGTGCTCTCTGGTCAGCTTTCTGAAGCCTAGCTCCTGTCCTCAGGTGGAAACTAAGGAGTCTTTCGAAGTTCCTAGGGACCCCAGGTCAAACCCCACACCTTCAAATGGATGAGCTCTACAGCTGGGCACACAGTGCCCTAACCCTGCCCTAAGACCCCTGTGTGCTGACAACACCTGCTAGTGGGCAGTGCCCCCGCCCCTTGCAGGGTGCCCATTAAAATGGGCCTGTGGAGTCAGCTGTGAAAAATCCCTGTGTCTGGACTTGGAAAAAAGAACACCTGGTGGCTTCATCCTCTCACTTCAAGACACTCAAAGAGCAGTGGGGAAAAACACACCCATCTGCTTTAATCACTTGGAGCCTTTGTGGAACACCCAATTGAAAGGCTGAGTGCAGCTGTCCCTGCAAGAATCCTGATACTTTTACTCACCTTCACTTCACCTGGAGGTTTCATGGCAACACTTCTCCTCTGCAAAGTAAAATAGGCAAGGAACCAGCTTTTCCAAGTGATTTTACATGAAAGGACAGTCTATTGACCTTATATACACAAAACATAAAAATGGATTAATCATGGCTCCTGGGAACTATGGGGCTCTAATGAATTAAGCTGGGGTCCTGCAATGCCTGCCAACCTGACCACTTGACGAACCTAAAGCAAAACAAACACAAAGAAAGGCGCACCCAGGCACACAGAGAAAGACTGTTCCACCACAGGCCCCAGAAGCTGCACTCAGG
>CAUYQV010143178.1:0-15099 GCA_963574575.1 Galagoides demidoff
AGCTGGGACCACAGGCGCCCACCACAACGCCTGGCCATTTTTTGGTTGCAGCCATCATTGTTGTTTGGCGGGCCCGGGCTGGGGATTCGAACCCGCCACCTTAGGTGTACGTGGCTGGCGCCTTAGCCGATTGAGCCACAGGAGCCGAGCCAAGATATACCTTTAAATTAGCTTTTATTACAAGCATGAAAACATTCTGCCTTCTTATGCTTAGAGAGCATTTTGATATTTTCTAGGTAAGAAATCAAACAAAGAGAGCTTATTTTCCATTGTTGCCATGTATTTATCATCTGACCTGACCTTTCATAATCTCATTTTTCTTACCTAAAATATAAGGTGTTGCTAATACTTCTCTATATATCACTAGGTCTTTGTGAGTCTCCAATGGGGTAATATATAGAAATAACTTAGTATGTATGTTGTCATTATTATTATTCAAAGAACTTACATAATAGAATGATAATTATTTTATAAATACTGATTTTATTTCACATGTAAGTTTTGTCTCCCCACCATTTCCATGTCTGACCACCGCTACTACTATGTCCTAGGGTCATCTTCCATACATACTTAAAACCAAGTGAAGTGAGTTCCATCTTTAAAAACTAAACAGGCGTTTTAGACAACACATTCTTGGCAATGGAACCTGGACACCACTTATCAAATACAGGAGGGAAAGTTCTCACTTTGCTTTCTAGAAAGGACAGCCAGATATCAACTGTTACAGAAATGAAATATGATGGAAAATTTTAACAAACTGTTTAAACTATGTGTTTAAAGAGACGTCCTCCACTGCCAGAGATCTTGAATAGCCTCCTGGTCAGTCGTCTGGAAGTGCTTTCTTCACATAGTTGATGAAGTTGGGCTCCACTTTGGGAAGGGAACCACTGTTTTCTAAACCTTCCTGCATTTTTGCCTTAATGTCTTCTACAGAGCCAGGTCCTTTTGGTTTTTTGATAATTCTTTCCTGTTTTGTTTGTTTCTTTTTTTGATTATGGATTCTTGACCCTTTGATCTTGGTGTTGATGTTTTTTTTTTTTTTTTTTTTTTGGCCAGGGCTAGGTTCGAACCCACTGCCACCTCCAGCATATGGGGCCAGCGCACTACCCTTTTGAGCCACAGGTGCCACCCAATGTTGATGGTTTTGAATGTTTTCTACTCTGGTTTGATTTTTGTGCATGTTTAGCTGTAGTAGCTTGTACAGATTTCTTCACTGGAGCTTTTTCTTCAGTTTCCTCCTCCTCCTCTTCATCATCACCATCTCTATCTTCATCATCATTTTCATCAGCAGTAAGTCTTACTTTTTTCTGTGGAACTTTGTTACCACCTCCAGGGACAGATCTCTTTCCAGACATACTTCAGAGTTTCCCATCCTCCTCTTCATCTTCTGACTCTGCCTCGTACTAAGTGCTGCCCACTAGTACGCACAGGCCCTGAGCCACACACTTCAACCATTAGGACCATGGGTGGTGGTGTTTCAAAGCCCCCAAGAGAAACCACTGACTGTACAGACGTTTTCAGAGTTGCCAGTGTTACTTTAATTGGGCTGCCTTCATAATTCATGCTTCGGCTTCAACAACGTATAATCCATCCTTTGCTCCAGCTCCTCAACTGACCATTCCTAGACATAACTGGTGCCCATTCTTGTCATGATCTACCTTAAAGTGATGATCTTTGTTGGCCTTTAGCTCACAACCAAAAAGACAATTCTGAGGCCTCAAGTGGCTCATGTCCATGTCCATCAAATCTTCCATGGGGTGGTGGCACGCACTTGGATGGGAGAGAAGGGGGACAGAGATCAAAGACTACTGCTCCTGCCATGCAGGACGGAATCACACCAGGTTGATGATAATAATTATTATTCTAAGAAATATTTTGGGCTACAGTCTTTGTGATTTTCCAGAAACAAAAAGGCAGTGCTTCAGTATGTGCGTATGTTTCCACGACCTCTGGGCCTTATCGCTGAAGCTGCATAGAAGTGGCCATGTAAAATGTCACATAGCAACATGTCCCATCTGCTTAGCAACAGAAAGAGGACAGGTAACAAAATATAACAGAGAACCTGAAGAAAGCCAGAGTCAAAAAAGTCTCTAACCAATACCTACCCACATTTTTTTCTTAAAACATACCCCCAAACAACCCTGAAATTGTTGTCTGAATGAAATTATTCAAGTCAATTCATTGTGTTATGAACCTCATGGAGTATTTCATTTAAATGGCAAAACTTTCAAGCATCCCAGTGATCTAGATAGCTTCTGTAGCCTACATGATCTATGAGCGACAAGAGGCATAAAATACCCCATAGCAGAAAAATTCTCCCGTGTAGCAAATTAACTTTCCAGAACATCAGGGTACAATTTAGTACTTCATAACAAGCTATTTATTAAATAGTGTCTGGAAGAGTTAATTTACCTCATAGCAGCAAGTAGTTTGCTACAAGAGAATTGCTTACTTACCTTAAATGCTTTGGAGTAAATTCATTACAGGATTACTCATCTTGGGGCTAAAAGAACAACTTTGCCATAATGATGGATAATTACACTGTATCATTTCTGCATTATTTATTTTGTTTACAAGCTGATGGACCACTGTTTTGGACAGGTTTTCTGGTCTGTTTTGATAGGGATTAAAGACTTTTGAAAGTATTTACAGGTATTCTTCAGTTAGTGCTTCATTTCATCAACTCTAAGACACCCTTTATTATGCAATGTACCATTATATTATGTACTAAGACAGAAAAATGCTAATTAATACCTTATACAATGGATTCTTATTTTAAAAGTTTTATTTCATGCTTGCTGGCAGAGTCCTTTTAGACTTATTCAGATATAGATGCTTTAATCACATATTACTCTTATATGTTCATGAAAAGGCAAATAGAAGTACAGAATATTAAGCTATTCCCCATAGGTCCACAAATTCTTCTATATTTTTCAACTCAGAGTCTTTTATGTTTTCTTACAAAATGCATTCTTATATTCTTGAGTTAGACCTAGCGAGTCAAGATATCTCCAGGACTATTTTATTATTGTCACTGGTGTTAAATTTTAAGCAAATGACAACTTCTGTCCAGTTTTAATGCCCACCAGTTCTTCCCAGAAAATGTTAGTGGAGGGATTTCAAGCAACAGTCTGAGCTCATACTCATTTCCAATGGCCCTAAGTATTTTGTTGATTAAAAACCCAAAAATTGCACTCCCCCGTTAAGGAAAAGCAACGCACTTTGTTTATGAGTAAGCAGACAGCTTAGTCCAGAGTGCTCCCTGGTTACAGTGATTTTAAGGTGCCATTCACTCTAAGATGTATTTTTATTTTGTAGACATTAAAAATGAAAAAAGTTCATATTTATTTTGATGAAACATGGCATGGAGGTTTTTAAATACTTGGATCTATTACAGATATCTCTGCTTGCGTGAATCTATTGATATATCACTCAAATTATCATTTGCAATCTCATTATAGATTGGGGAAAGGATCAGCATTTGGGGTACATTTTTCTGTTTTTCTTGTCTTATATTTTTGGTGTTAAAATTTGAATCTTAATTTTGAGTCTTCCTAGAGACACAATCTAGAATTGCATGTGCCATTTACTGAATATTTTCTAGTTCTGACTGGAACTGATTCACTCTAGGCTGACTTTGACTTTCTTCATTCGGGCCACCGAGGCTCCTTCAGAACACCTCCCACCCCCATCCAGGTGATGTGTATCTTACTCTTTTTGCTTTAATCAATCTTCTCTATATAAAGATCTACTTGATTTCTTAAATCAAACCTTTATCATGTTTTCCATAAATAATGCAGATCAAAGTGGCGGTCATTCACCATTATTCTCCTTCACTCCAGATGTTGCTGCCGTTTAAAATTTTACATATGAGAAAATTGTGACCTAGTTACAAAGTTGTAAAGAGCCTGATAGCATGTTTTCCTGCAAAATGACTATTTCTAAAGTAGCCATAGGTCAGAATTTTAATCCCTTGATGTCATTTCCCTATTTACTAAATGGACATAGTGCATAGTGAACAGTTCTGTGGATAAAATTGTGTATTTAGAACATCTCACTGAGGGCCTGGCACATAATAATTGCTTAATAAATCACGGAAGTTATTACTATTATCACCAGGTATCACTAGAATAATCTTCTAATGGTCCACCATTATTCTATTCTAATGGACCATTAGAAGATTATTCTTCTGAAAACAATGCGAAGACAAACAGGTCTACAGAGTATGTAGTATTTTCTATTAAACTCCAAGTATAGGATGATCAACAAACCCAGTTCACACCAGTAGGACTACAAATAAATTTTGAGGTTTTACTCTCGAAGTTGGTCTTCTTGGGGTGGAATAAACATCCATGTGCTTATTTGCCTTGTGAATCTTTAAGTAAGTCAGGTGGAGAGGGTTGTAACTCCCTTAGGAATGGAGCAGAACTGACTCTTTTCTAAACATGGAGGGCTGTAGGTGATAACAATCAATCGCCTTTAGAAATACCCACCCTCTGCAAGATTCAGGGAGGATGATGACTTCATATACATCATCCATGACCTTCATGTAAGTTATCCAAGGAGGGCAGCATCTTTAATTGCTGGTGCAGCAATTAAAAGCCTGGAGAGGTGAAGTCACTTGTATTGGGCTCTCCCCTCAGAGGGCAACAGAACTGGGTTCTGTCTACCATGTGTTTATGTGAAGCTTGCCCTCTCTCTGTACTTTTCCAAGTCTTACCTGGGTTTCTCCTTCCTAACAGTTCACTTTGGGGCATCATTTATACTCTGGTTCATACTATTTGCTTGGTTATTTATTTGAGGTTGGTAGGTCATGACTTGAAGTATTTAAATAATATTCCTACTCATGTGTGTTTTAAGTTCAAGTGAAATAAGGGCTGTCACATTGTCAAAACCTCTACTGTCTGGCATATTTTTTAAGTCATAGGCATGGGGCTATTGATTCTACAGCAGAATGTTGAATCAAAACCAGAAATCTGCTGCTGTCACATTGTTCTTATCTTAGAAACATCCTGGAAAATCAATAAAATGCAGATGCAAAATATAAAGATAGAACCTACCATTTCATTCAGAAACTTATTTTAAACATGTTATGTGTCATCTGTTCATAATAATTTTTCTGAACATGACTTTTAATGATCACATATTTCATTTCATTAAGACATTTAAGTAAACCTCCATTTTTATAATTATGAATATATTTATTGAATATTGTTATATATTTTCTATATACCTATAATTTTCTTAGGCTGTATTTCTTAAGTAGAATCTGGATCAAAAGGAAACATACACGTTTAAGTTCTTCAATACATCATATTAAACTGGCTCCAAGAGAAATCTCAAACTAGTTCCAGGAGAGACCAGTATTCTCAATACTCTTGTCAGTGGCAAATATTAATATTTTTATAAATTGTCTATTTAAAAGTGGAAACAGCAACTTATTATTTTAATTGAATTTTGATCATTATGAGTAAAGGTAATTTTTTTCATATTTAACCTATTATATTTCTTCTGTATACTTTCTATTTATGACTTTTGCCCATTTTTAATTTGTATGTTTGACATTTCATTGTAGATTTGTGAAAGTGTTTCATAAATTAAAGATTTGCAATATATACTGTAGATATTTTCCTACTTTGTTGTTTGCTTTCAAATTACATTTATGTTGTTCTTGAAGTTGCTTTTTTCTTTCTCCTTAAATTAAAAAATGGAGAGTTAAGCCAGGAGTTTAGATTTTTTTTCTCCAGGAAAAAGAAGTCTTCAATGGGTTCCATTAAGTAACATAGATTAACCGTGCTACTGTAATTTTCAAAATCAGACTTGAGTCAAGGGCCCTGACTAGAGACTTCTAGCTGGAAAACTGCATTTTGGGAGAGGGGGAGGGTGGTGGTGAGAAATGTCTTGTATATATGGTTACCAAAGTATTATGACAGCAGTTTTCTGAAATGACATTGTGATTCACCAAAGTAATCATACTGCTGCATAAACATTATGTTTCTAGGTTGTGATGCAATTTTATCTATTGGCAACAGTCTTTTCCTGCCACCCCTTTCATTTGATTTAATATAGCTTGATCTGGGATTATGCATAAGTAATAGTTTCTGTTTCATCACAGTCTACACAGCATCTAGTATTATCATAAGGAACTTTCATTTTGTGAATGCCTAATTCAAGGACGACTAGGTGAACAAAGAAAATTCTTCGTTTTTAGTTTTGAATACAAGCAATCCGAACTAGGAAGATGTGAACTGGCAATATGTCTGGAAGGTATTAAAGGATTAGAGCTCTAAATACATTTCAAATTGGGATTATTATAGAGATCAAGACGATGAAACATGAGGAAATTAAGTGTAAGTGACTAGCTCCAACTGCATAGAATCAGTCTCATTTCCTGAACAAGAGTATGTACAGGCTGGAGAGCAGATTTAACCACTAGCAGGGCTCAGAATGTGTCTTACTGACATTCAAGTACAGCAAGTAAAACTGACTGCCAGGCTCTAAAATCCATTGTGATGTTGGGGCCAAGCCCACAATTCCAAGCAATTTCTCTAAAGCTAAGTACGTTAGAGATACCAACGCTGGCTTGTTGTTGTGAAACACACAACTTCAGTGATGACCAACTTTGGTGCGAGAACTCTATAACCTTGCTCAAACCACATGCTGGCCCAGGATGCTTCTCTCTCTTCTATCAGGGTTAGATCTGTGTCCTGGTTTGATGGGTCTCCCTGCCTTCCTCAACTCTTCCCCCACTTTTTTCTCACAGGCATTTTCCCTAATAAAAATCTTGGCATGCTTAATCCTGCCTTTGCCATCTGTTTCTGTAGAGTTCATAGTTAATCTACATCCTGGAGAGAAATTATTGGTCAAATTATTGGTCAATTTTCTTATTATAGTCTCTAGATCCCCCCATTTAAAAATATTCTCTAAAAACCTTACTAAAGACTTCTTTCTCCAGGAATTGGCAACAGTAAATGGCAGCATGTACATAAAAATCTGCATGTGATTTTAGTAAATGCATGAGAATTTCAGAAACCATCCAAGGATCCTCGGAAAAATCCATTGGTCAAGGATCTTCACAATACTTTCTGAAGACACTGATAGTCAGCATTGATGAAGACCATCTAAGGGCTTCTATTTTCCCCTTACAATGTAAGCTACATACCCATTCACACTCTGTGGTGAAATTCAAATTACTTAACAGCCAATCAGAACAATCACCAGCCTCTGCAACACAAACTAATTCCTACCCCCTTCTTTTCCCATTAATTATCTTCCTTCTGTGAAATCAACATTAATTTTTAACTTACATGTTCTTTAAAATCTTTATTATGAGATGTTCAAGAACTTTTGTTAAATCTCAGCAATGTATGTGGCCTTGGGTAGGCGAAAACTTTCGGAAAAGCCTCACAAAAACAAAAAGACATGAAAACTAGCAGTAAAGAGTTCTTCTTTTACTTAAGAGTTAAATGCAAGCACGTCTTTCATGGTTTAAGTTTGAGCAATGGTCTGCATACCACTATTCTTTAAACAGCCAACAAAAGGTTTTCGAGGCAGCCATTTTTAATTGGTCCAATCCTCATTCATATCTTTTGAAAAACCCTAACAATTTGTGTTGAACTGCATGTCTACCTTCTTGTGTTCCAACTCTTTGGTTTACTTTGTCTGTTGTCTTTCCCATATGGTTCAAAAAAGCACTATGCATAATGCTTTTCTCTAGAATGCCCTTTTGATTCCTCACATTCTTCTGAGGGCCTTAACTCTATAACCAGTACCTGAACATGGTGCTTTCATCTAGGATTAAGTTTTGCACTTCTATTGATCTTCCTCTATGGGGTTGAATGTAGTAAATGAACCTCCTAGCTCCCAACAAATTTGCATGTAATTGCCTGTCCAGTCCTGAACGCTGAATACTGGGCTGGAAGAATACACTAGCATTGACAGAGCCCAAAATGTTTTTCTTTCAAAGGCTCTGCTCTTTTGTAAAAGTGGCACATATAGGAAGAATCAGAAGGCTTTCTCAAGGTTTGGGAAAATGGTAAGATGGGGGGATGTCCGGAAATTATTACCGTGCTATCAAGATAATTATAACCTCAAATGTACCTTTTAAATAAATCTAGAGCTTCTATTAACCTCTTTTTGACCACTACAACATACTGACCTACATTTATAGATCCCCCAAAGAGAACCGAAATACTTTAATCATCCCTCTTTTCACTCTGGTTTCTTCAGGCAGGTTTTACTAGGCAGTGATAGAAATTTCAGTCTTGTGCTGTGACTTTGGTGGATTTAATGATCAATCATATTTGAAGGATTATTGTTAAATTCTTTCAAATCAAAATGTATTTTTGTTGGAAGCTTTTACATTTAATATCTTATATACACTTGCACATTTCTCCTCTGATCTGTCACAATGGACACAAGAAATTTTAAAGGGAAATATAGAGATTTACTATAGAGAACTAATTATTATTTGTTGAGCACAGTTAATTACTAAAATTCAGTACTGCATTGTTTCAGGTTTGATATTTAACTTTTTATTTAAGTGATGGTATCATCGCTATTTGTGTGGTATACTTTTCCTTTGCCATCTCCCCAACATACCCATTTTATAAAGCATGTACTCTACTTACTTTCAAAGCATTAAGTGGTGGGTTTAAGAAAAATTAAGTGAAATAAAGGTTAATTTGCTCTATAATAATTGGAGACTTGCTGGAGTGTCTCACATTCAAGGGACTTGGGGATTATTTCTCGTAAGTAAATGTCCCTGCTGCTTTTGGTAAAGGTAAAAGATTTATGCACTCTGAACAGAAACCAGAGTACCCTTGCTGCTTTTGGAAAACACGGAAGCTCTGCATTCTGATGGTGTGTGACTAGGAGAGGGGTCATAGTGATTCTCCTTGTTGACCCTTCTCAATTTGATGAGTTGATGAAGTCGGCAGCAGGCTTAAGACATGCTTGGGAATGATGAACAGAAATTACTTCGGAGGAGGTGTGCCTTGTGAGGAAATGTTGGAAACATTTTTAAATTGCATTAATAACTGATGAAGCTTAAGCATTATTAGCCCTGATGGGAATCTAGCTGAGTTTTTAGGAGTGTCATGACTTTTGATACCATCCTTATGAAAGTGGCGACACTTATGTTACTCTGAGTTTTAAGCACCCTGCTTTTGCTTAGATCAAAATGAAAATTGTTAAAACTGTATCCTAAAAGTCTTGTGAGATATGGAAAAAATTGATATATTTAAATTCATTATGAAAGAAGAATTCAGAAAACAGAATAATTTTCATTGTTTTAAACCAGGTCTTTATACCAAGAATTATTTCTGTCCTTGCCACTCTGTTAAGAGATAGCATTTGACTAATAATAACCCTCCCAGCCACTGTGTTCATCTCTGTCTGTAGTAGCTCATTTGATTCTATAATATCAGTGAGAATTTGAGGTGTGAAACACTTTAAGATGAGGAAACTGACCCAACCTCATGTGCATAATGCAATGACACATTTCTCTACTAGTAAGAATAGAGTATGAATGTTTTTGCCACAACAAATAAGTAAACGAGGAGACGGTTATGTTAATCAGTTAGATGTAAGCATTCCACACTGTGTATCAAATCAGCACATGGTACCTCCTAAATGCATTGATGTACACAGTTATGATTTAATAAAGAATTTTTTAAAAAAAGATGAGGAAACTGAACCTTAGGAAGAGTAGGAGACCTATCCAAAGTCACACAATTCATAAAGAATATTCTCTAGCTTTGAACCTTGCTTGTCAGACACAATTTTTCAAACTTATGAAATGGTCAGATTTGTGTCATGTATTCATTACATTGCATTGAAACCCACATGAAAACTGAGAAGGGTGTCAGAACAAGAAGAGGGAGGTCTCTGAATTCTGACACCATACTTATATACATATATGGACACATATATTTGCTTTCCTGGACTTGAGTTGAAATAGCAATCCACACTTAAAATTTCCAGATGTTTTCCATGTACTTTAAACCAATACTCCACTAACTTTTAGGATGCTCATATAGCAGATCTGGACACCAGAAATTTGTAGTTTTCAAAGCTCCTCAGAGTGTTCTGATCCTTTTTCACGTTTGGAAACCTTTGTGTTTAGCAATCCACATTTCTCAACAAGTGTAAATAAGTTTCTTTTGACCTTCACCACCTACCCATAGATTGAGCATCTGCTTTGAGCCTTATAAGGTCTTAGAGAATTTCAGAAAGCAGAGGGAAAGCAAAGGTGCTTCCTGGGAACTCCTAATGTAGAGGTCAAGTGCACAAATGTGGGGCTGTCTTCTTGGGTCTCCAGCTGTGTGTGTTTCTGCACCTGTTTGCACCCGTCTTTATTGCATTTAGTCCCCTCATTAGTAAGGCAATAGTTGAGATACCAATCAAGTATTTACAACAGTGTCCATGTGTAGTATATTCTCAGTTAGTGTTGGCTATTATCGCTACCATTGTCCTAAATAAAACTTGTTATTTCCTAAGGGTACTACAAAGATGAAAAGATACAAGCTCTGATTTAGCAAACTCACACTTTATAATTATGGGAGTAAAATGTACAAATAAGCAATTGTCACACAATTTGGATGGTACAACTTTCATACAAAGATGTCTAAATTTTATTGGGCAGATGTCAGTGATGGCCTCACGGAGGTATTGTCACCTTAGCTGGATATTTAGGGAAATTCTCTGGGCATGTAAGTAGGGGAAACGTCATTCCAGGTGAAGAGAACAGCGTGACAAAGTTGCAGGGCCCTGGAAAAGCAAGGATTTCCAGAGACTGAGTAGTGCTTCAGTGGTCAATGAAAGGAGAGAGTGAAGAGAGGTACACTAGGACTTGCCTTAGGGGCCTCCGTGCTGGCTGGATCCTGAAGGGCCCTGCCTACCATGGCGAGGAAGTTGGCTTTACTCTATCCTTATTGGATAGAATTTATGCAGGAAAGTCATGCTATTTACAAAAGGCTTGATGCAAGGCCATCATTAGGGCTTTGAACGACAGTAATCTTTACTGGGATGAAAGAATACCTTCTTTGGGAAGTAGGTGGTTATGAGTATAACTTGAGACTGATCCTCTGCAGCCATAGTCTGACTGGCTCTCCTGCTTTGCTGCTCCATGACTGTTAATGGGTCAGATTTTCATGCTGTCAGATTTTCATATAGGATTGTATAGGAGGCAATTGGTAGAGTTGAGACAAGGGTCAGGCTCACCAGTTAAAAGACTATTACTGTAATTCAGGCAAGGTGTGGTGGGGGTCAAAACGAGAATGATGACAATGGGATGGAAAAAAACAGGTAATAGTTACAGGTAAGAAAATCGTAGAAGCCTTAGAGGAGAAATTCTGGTTATTGTCTGATGATGACAGAATGAGGGGAGGAAAGATTTCCTAGATATTTCACTGGCAAATATATGGGTGGTTGTTCCCTCAAAGTGAGCTGGGAAATAAAGAATAATGTTTTGAAGAAATTATGAGTTTTATTTTATTTTTGCACTATGTTTAGGGGAGGGAAGATTGATTCATCCAGATGAAGCTATTCAGTAAGTGTCTGAATATTTAGGTCATAAGTTTTGTGGAGAAATCAGGGTTTGAAATATTAATTGTGGAGTTGCCTCCTAAAGCCACATTTGGAAGTAAGGATTAGATTTTACTGTATGTACTACATATGACAGTGACTTATTGAGGACAAAAATGCATTTAGAGAATGGTTGCTCTACAAAGATTTTGTCCCCTTCCACCTGACTTCTCTGTTATCTCCAGGTGAAAATCTGCTATTAGAGCCCTAACATTTTTATCTTCACATATTGTTCACTAGTTGTAGTTTGAAGAAGGGAAGAAAGAAGGCTGTGATTTTCCTTTTTTTTGGAGACAGAGTCTCATTTTGGTGTGCTGTGGCATCATAGCTCACAGGAACCTCATACTTTTGGGCTTAAGCAATTCTCTTATCTCAACCTTCCAAGTAGGTGGGACTATAGGCGTCTGCCACAAGGCCTGGCTATTTTTAGAGGGGGTCTTGCACTTGCTTAGGCTGGTCTTGAACCTATGAACTCAGGTAATCCACCCACCTTGGCCTCCTAGAGTGCTAGGATTACAGGTCTGAGCCACCAAGCCTGGCCTTTGATTTTCCTTTTAAAAGAAACTTCTTGGAAGTATCTCATTTCTGCTTATATATATCATTGGCTGACTTACAGTAGGGTTAAGGGAGGCTGGGTGAGAAGTGCTCTAGCTAGATGGATATATGTATGTATATGTTCCTCACTGATTGGTTTTGTTTTGTTTTGTTTTATAGACAAAGTCTCATTCTGTTACCTAGGTGAAAGGGCTGGGTTACAGCCTAACTCACGACAATCTCCAATTCTTGGGTTCAAGAGAACCTCCTGCCTCAGCCTCCCGAGTATCTGGGAGTATAGATGCCTACCACGATGCCCAGTTAATTTTTCTATTTTTAGTAGAGATGAGGTTTCACACTTGCTCAGGCTGGTCTCAAACTCCTGAGCTCAAGTGATCCTCTTGCCTGGGCCTCCCACAGTGTCAGGACTATAGGCCCAAGCTACTGCACCCAGTCTGGAGTTCTGTTTAAAGATGTGGGTAAACAGTGAATATTTGGAGGCAACTCTCAGTCTCTGCTATTCCAGGGGAGTGGATACATTCGTCCAGGAAAGGGTATAAAGTGAGGAAGGTGAAGAAGGTGAGGAGGACACCTGGAGGAACATTCAAGCATTCCACCCTTTTCTGAACCCCAAATATTTTTATACATTACCAAACATATGACTGGAAAAGCAAAAATAAGTTTACTAAAACATAGATTTTTTTTTTCCTGTATTACTCAAATTCAATTTGTATCTTTGAATGAAATTTTCACTTTAAGGACAGGGACTCTAAGCACCTTAGATTATACATGATCTGGAAAAATACTTGATGGTCACAAATTGTGAAGACGCTTTCTGTAAACCCCAATTGGACTTTCATGTTAGTGGGTCTTTGGGGGGTATTGCTGAAATCTCCCCAACCATAGGAAAAGCTCATCCACAACACAATTATCAGATTAACATAAAGTAGGCAATTCATTTTCATGTTTTGATTTGGGGGCAGTTCCGTGTTGCTGAGAATTAGGAGTTTTCCTTTGTTTGATCTAGAATTACTAATCCAGAAAATGCACCATGGAAGGATAACATGAGGATCTTTTTATTTGTGTCACATTGGAATTTTTATTGCCACATCTGTTACAAATTGGCCATAGATGGTAACAGAGGTTTCTGTAAAGCTCCTATTCCACTGATCATATGTACCAGGTTTGGAAAAGCCCTGTTATAATATACTTCATATGTATAGTACGCTAATATCAAAGTTCACCATCAGGAATTTCAAAATAAGCTGACTCCGAGGCAATCAGTTAATATACTTTAAACAGTGGACCACAAAATTTCCAGTAACCAGATTTATTATAACATCATGTGCATTACAATGAAATCTCATAAGATAACTGTCAATTATATTTTCCTTCATTTCATTAGCAGAGAGGCCAGATATTTTTGAACAGCAAGCTGAGAATTCGTGGTACTTAGTATACAATTGTATTGTAAATTGCTTTATTTTAGAAAGTGCCTGTTTGTGTCACAGCATGATTGACATTTTGGCAGGACTGGGTAGAACTCTGGAAATAATGTTTATCACTTAACTGATGCATTTACAGGATAGGTTCAAAAATGGAAAAATATTTCATGTAGAAAAAAATAGTAATTGCTTTTGGGACCATATGGCTTCGTGGTTAGTACCGAGTAGTAGGTCTTTCTGAACTATCTCTATATATTTGCATGAATAAGTACAAAGTGTACGTGTTAGGTACTTTTTCACTACACAAATATTTCATGAATGTCTATTATGTAGGTATTCATCTGTCCTGGAGAATACAACTGACCTGGTCCATGCCATCAATGAACAAATGGTTTAATAGAAGAGTTAGAAATAAACATGAAGATATCTTAATATAAATATAAATAAATATACAGACAGATGTTTCAAACACCAAATTCTAAAATGAGGTGATACTAAACCAAGATTTTAAAAGTAGGTGGCAAAAATCATTCAGAAAACCTCTAACTTCTTTCCCAAAATAAATACTATGAAAAGAGTTCACCGAGGAGAGAATGTAGAGAGAGAGAATTTTGGCGGAGACCTGCATCGGTTCTTTGAGTTCTCTTTTCCTACCTCACCTCAATAAGAGAGATTGAGTTCATCTCCCCAATGAAATAAGAAAGCCTTATTGAGGTAATACTGAGAGTAGACACGTGTCCTCCACCCTGAAGAAACCCAGGAGAGAGTCTGACTCCTATGTAAGAAATGTAGCAGGCGTGAGATCCACTAGCTGCCTCCCATTGGACAAACTGAGTAAGAAGTGACTACAGTTTATATAGCCTATGTTAGCAGGGGGTGCTAAGACGAATGTATGTTTCCTGTGCATTAAATTTGGGACAAGAGAGACAGAACATAAATTTGAGATCATCTCAGATTCTACCATCAGATCATCTCAGAGTTAAACAGACTTCACTTAACAGACTAAATCTATCTTACTCCTTGACTGGAGGGACAGATGCAGTGGTAATCGAGGGTCAGTGCATTATTAAGTTCAAGAACAACAGGTGACAGTTCTTCCAACGATGGGAGTCTGCTAAGAACTCGCAAAAGGACCCCGAAAGAGATACTTCTCATCAGCTGTCCAGCTCTCATTGTGGACTGCAAACTCACAGTGGTACAATTGAATGAAAACTTACACTTCTGCCTTCTGTTCTATGAAGGAGTCAGAAGCCTCTGAAATCAAGATGGGGCAGAAAGAATTTAGGTAAAATGTTACTTAAACTCTTTTTTTAATTATTTTATTTTTTATGTCTTATAGCATAACTATGTACATTAATGCAATCATGGGGTACAGTGTGCTGTTGTAATATATATTTTGAAATACTCTCATCAAACTGGTTAACATAACCTTCATGTCATTTTCTTAGTTATTGAGCTAAAACGTTCATGCTCTGCTTTTAGAAAGATTCACTTGTACCCTTGTAAGACAGACCATAGAGGTGACTCCACCAAG
>CAUYQV010143179.1:0-27051 GCA_963574575.1 Galagoides demidoff
TAAAACTATAACTGAGAAAATGACATGAAGGCTGTGTTGATCAGTTTGATGGAAGTATTTTGGATTGCATGTGAAAACCCCACACTGTACCCCAGAAGTGTATTAATGTACATAGTTACCATTCAATAAAAAAAAAAAAAAAAGAAGGAACAGATCCAGCTAGCATGCAGAAGCAGTAACACACATCTGACACTATGGAAGTACGCCCTGGCATTCTGGCCTTCTGCGGAAGTTCCCAAGACCCACAGTCTCAGCCGTCCCACACCACAGTCCTGGATCCTCTCTGTCACTGGGTGGTCAGCAGGTGCTGCCTGTCCTCACTGTGGACTTCCACCTCGGCTGTCCGGATTCATCATGAAGGCTCTCATCCTCTGGCTGCAGCCACCCTCCCAATTTCCTGTTCATCTCTGTTTGATTCTTGAATAAACACAAAAGTCCTCAAGGTACCAGCTCCCTAGATCTCTCCTTCCTATACTGGGAAAGCCCCCAGTGTAATCTGTCCTGGTGTGATTTTAAGTTAGATACAACAGGGCTATAGAACTATTGTCTCTGAGTCAGAAGAAACCATGAGATCACCCTGTCCGAACTCCCATTTAGAACAAGAGCTGTATAACAACATAGATTTGCTGCCACAAGTCATTAGATGGGAGGATGGATTCAAGTTATTAAAAAATAATGGTCTTTAAAGCTTTCACCCTGTGATTTTATAAAAATCTCAAGTGTGGATATGATGGGCAGCCTCTGGGATGGTTCCTATGGATCTTTAGCTCCTGGTGAAGTGACCACAGCTAATTGCAGCCTCCACCTCCTGGGCGGAAATGATCCCTGCCTCAGCCTCCCAAGTAGCTCTAACTATAGCCATTTAGCACCATGCCTCTTTTTATTTTATAGAATCAGGGTCTTACTATATTGCCCACACTGGTCTCAAAATCCTAGCCTTAAGCAATCCTCCCACCTTGGCCTCCCAAAGTGGTGGGATTACAGTCAGGAGCCATCATACCTGGCCTGTTTATTGCTTTAAACTGCTAAATTTAAGACAGCCATCATTTGTTACATGGCACTAGATAACTAACATTATGAATTAATGTCCTCTTCCTAATTGTTTCAGGCAACTCATCACAATATCACATCATCACTTAATAGAACTTTTCCTTCACTCATTGTTTTATGTGATATCTGTCCAACCAGATTATTTTGACCTTCCAAGCAGACACAATTGCTTAACCCAAAATTAGATGGATACACCATACAATAAGAATGCCGATAGGTATTTGTCCATTGGTTGCTTTGCAAAGTCACATCTAAAACCATGGCGCAGTCTACAGGAGGCAGAGTGACTCAGAGTAACACACATGCTGAATGTCTGGGGATGTCCCCCTTCCTCAGACCCACAGCTCTCCCTTTCCCATCTCAGCCATTTGTCATGGGTGGGCCCTGAAGAATTTAACCAGCCCCTGGCTACAAGGGGACGAGCACTTGGCTCATTGATGCAAGCCAAATTTAGGCCAACTTTAGGCTGGTGTATAGGAGCTTCCACAAAGATTCCTTTCCCTTCCCCCAGGTTGGGGTTGGGGGGCAGGCTGTGAGGCTCATGGCTGCCAAGCAACCACAAGTGGGCCTAAGAAAGGGCCAACTGAGGAAGACAGAGCAACTCAGAAGACAACTCTTGAAGCACTGCCTCCCCATCACTTGAAGCCAGACCACATCTCTTGGTTCCTTATGGCTATAAATCCTTACATTCTTCTCCATCTCTCTCTCTCTCTTCACCAAATTCAATTTCAGCCAGGCTTTCCTATAACTTGCTGCTGAAATAAACCTCACTGATATAGCACATAAAATGTTAATGATGTAGGTAATGCTATATTACATCAAACACCCCATTTTAGAACTTTCCAAACCCTTTTACCTCAAAAAATTGTACAGCCTCAACATGACAGTGTCCTTTTACTAACTGCTAACTAAGAAAACCACAGCAGTACGCAACCTTTTATTTTACCCATCCCACTGGCATCTTCAGCCAAGCAGAAATGCTTATGCTTCCAAATGTAGGGGATAGATGAGATAGATACTCAGCCTGTAGGCGATCCTTAGAACTCATGAGATCTTCAGTATTTGCAATTTGTTTTGTGGCTCTATACCTCCAGAAATATAAGACAAAAGGAATAAAACTTGAGGAGCAGATTAGAGTTAAGGGAGAGAGAGGTGAGAATAGAAAGACCTAGAAAGATATCCTGAGCTGTTAAAGTATGACCACAGGTGCTTTGTCAAAGGAATTCCAGACCTCAGCCACATACAAAGCCATCAAACCTGGCTTTGGAATTTTCCCTGGATGGAAATACCTCTCAGGGCAGACAAGACAGTGTATAAACCTAACACTCAAGGGAAAGGGGCCAGAGCTAGAAGTTGGTGCTTCACTTTCAAAAAGGTTATGTGAGTTTTGCATTCTGTTTCATATTATATTCACATTTGTATGAATTTGGCCCCAGGAATTTAAATCTTATCTTAGTTCTTAATTGACAAAATACTAAGGGATGACAGCTCATGGCACACATCAGTTTGTTTAATTAGACATTTGTGCAGAAGTATTGGAACCACTATATTCTTCATAAAATTACCACCTTTACAACTCCATTCACATTTGTTGCTTCCAAGTATTAGCATTTAGGAACAAAACTGCATCAAACATCCATGGACAGATTTTCACATGGACATAAGGTTTCAACCCATTTGAAGTCCCAAGGGTTATGATTGTAGGATCACACGTTATAGACTGAATTGTGTCGTTTCTCCCTCCACCACCACCATCAGCAAAGCCATATGCTAAAGCCCTAACTCCCAGTGTGAATATATTTGGAGATAGAGCCTTTAAGGTGATAAGGAAGGTTAAATGAGGTCATCAGGGTAGAGCCCTAAGCTAACAGGATCAGTGTCTTTATAAGAGGAAGAAGAGACACCCAACCCCCATGGCACTACATCAGGCACATCTGGAGTAAAGGTCACATGAGCACCTGGTGAGAAGCTGCCTTCTGCAAGTTGAGGGCAGAAGCCTCACCAGAAACCAACCCTCCAGACACCTTAATTTTGGACTTGCAGCCTCCAAAGCAGTATGAACCTGACTTTCTGTTGTGTAAGCCCCCCAGTCTGTGGTATTTTGTTAGGATAACACAAGCAGACTAATACATACAGTAAGACCATTTACTTACAGTAATTCCACCAGCAGTGAATTCACACCATTGTTGTTTTAATTTGCAATTCCTTAATGACACATGATGTAGATGATCTTTTCATTTGCATACTTGCCATCTGCACACCTTCTTGGTGATGTGTCTGTTCAGATCTCTTGCCCATTTTTTAAATGGGTTGTTTTCTTTTTGTGGAGTTCTAAGAGTTCTTTGTATGTTTAGGAAGCCAGTCCTTTATCAGAGAAATTTTTGCAAATATTTTTTCCCAATCTGTGGCTTGAGGGGGCATTTTTAAAAAAGTCTTCCCTTTTATAAAATTGAGATATAACTCACATATTGTAAAATTCATCTGCATAAAGTACACAACTTCAGAAGATTTCAGTATATTCACAAAGTTGTACAAACATCACTACTATCTAATTCTATAATAGTTTTATCACTTCCCCCACAAACAAAAACAAAAATGCCCATGAGCAATTACTCTCATTTCCCCCTTTCCTCATCCCTCAACAACCACTCATATTCTCTCTGACTTAATGAATTTCCCCATTCTGAATAGTTTGTATACCTAGAATCACACAGAAAGTGGCCTTCGTGACTGGCTTCTTCATTCAGCATAAATTTCCCAGGCTTATACATGTTACAGTATATATTAGTGCTTTCTTTTTAAAGCTAATATTTCATCGTGTGAATATGTCACATTTTATTTATCCATCCACTGATTGATGGACATGTGGATTGTTTCCACTTTGGGGCTCTTATGAATAATGCTGCCATGAACAGTCATGTGCAAGTGTTTGGGTAGGCATAGGTTTCCAAATCTCTTGGGCATCACCTTAAGAGTATGCTGAGTCATGTGGTAATTCTATGTTTAACTTTTTGAGAAACTTCAAAACTGTTTTTTCAAAGTTCCTGCTCTATTTTACATTCCCACCAACGATGTATAAGGGTTTCGATTTCTCTGCATCCTTGCCAACACTTGCTATTGTCTCTTTCTGATTACAGCCATCCTAGTGGGTGGGAAATGGTATTTCACTGTGGTTTTGTTTTGCATTTCCCTGATGGCTAATAATGCTGAGTGCCTTTTCATGTACTGGTCATTTATTTAAATTTCTTGGGGAAATGTCTATTTAGAACCTTTAACCATTTTTAACAGGATTATTTGTCATTTTCTTATTGACTTGAGTTGTAAGACATCTTTATACATTCTACATACATGCCCTCATCAGAAACGTGATTTGTAAATATTTTGCCTCATTTTAAGGGTTGTACTAGTTGCTTTCTTGATGGTATTTTTTGCCAGAAAAAAAAAATGTATAATTTTGATGAAGTCTACTTTACCTTTTTCTTTTATTTCTTCTGCCTTTTGGAAGATGAAATTCACCTTTTTTTCTTAGTTTTCCTTCTCTTCATGTCTTTTTCTTATTTTTTAATCTCTTGGACACCTGGGTAATGAGTTGCTTAACGTTTCTGACTCACCAGCTTCACATATCATTTGAACCATAGTTTGTAATCAAACAATTTGCTTCACCTTCAGGGAAAACAAACAGTTTTAGGCTATTTCCTTCTTTGACAAGAGTCAAAATTCCAAAGCCATGGAGTAGTCCAGGTCCCTGCAGCTTAAATGCTGAGACTGTGAGAAACTATGTCCTCCTGTCAGCGGCATTTTGGGGAACAGGGGCATGTTTCCTGTCTAGTGAAGCTCTCATCAAGTTTCAGTCCAAATAAAGCTGAAAGAGTCTTCAGATTGGGAGGACAGAGGGCGGGGACCTTCTGGTGAGAGTTACTCTGTCCATTTGTTGATTCTAGTTCAGGGCTTGCCAATCAAAGGCATAAGTAAGCCTGCGCTTAACCCAGGATAGACTAAACAGCCAGGAGGCTGGGGATGGGAATTTGCTTACAAAGGGATTTCCTGCATGGTTTAGAGGTCAGTGGCATTGGAAAAAAGTTAGTGGAGGGGCTCACTCTATGACTCAACATGTGTTCATGAATGTAAAACCTCATCCTTGCATATAAGACCTGTAAGCAAAGTACCTGGGGTCAAGGGGCACATTCTCTTAACTCCACTAGAACTCTGACTTTGGAAGTTTGGGGATAAATGGGAAGCTCCAATTAGTCAAAGTAACTCTCAAGAGTAATTAATTGGAATATGTAATTGTACTTTTACTAATAGCTGCAATTAAGGATAGTGATGATTATATAACCCCAGGACTTTTTAGGTTATTACAAAACCAAACCAAAAGAACAAACAGAAGCTTACAACAGGGAAGATGAAAGCTTGGGTTTTTCAGCAATAGTATAAACATCAAAAGAAATGACAGTAAAACATGCCATATGGGAAGCCCACCAGGGTGATCAAGCATGTCTATCAAAGATCTTCCAGAGCGCTGCATTAGTTACAATCCAAAAACCAACACTGAGACATCATTACCACCCAAAGTCCATGCTTCACGTTAAGGTTCACTGTTGGTGTTAGACATTCTGTGAGTTTGGCATCTACATATAGAGACAGGTATCCAACACTGTAGTATCATATAGAAGACTCTCATTGCCCGAACACTCCCCTGTGCTCTTTCTGTTCAGCCCTCCCCTTCTCCTCACCTCCCTAATCTTGGACAACCACTAATCTGCTTACTCTTTCCCATAGTGTTGCCTTTTCCAGAATGTCATACAATTGGACTGACATAGTCTATAGCCTTTTTGGACTGACTTCTTTCACTTAGCAAGTAGCATTTAAAATTCCTCCATGTTTTTCATGACTCAGAAGCTCTTAATTCTTCCTCATGCTGAATAGTATTCCACTGGCTGGATGTACCACAGTTTATCTATTCACCTATTAAAAAGGATCTTAGTTGTTGCTGCAATTGCCAAGGGGGTCTTCTTCATAAAAGCTTTTCACAGGCAAATTTTGCCCACACTTTCTTCTAGAATGTTTATTATTTTGTGTCTTAAATTTAAATCTTTTATCCAGCAAGAGTTAATTTTTGTACATAATCAAGCTAAAACGCTTCCGCATGGCTAAGGGTACCACAACTAAAGCAAACAACCTTCAGAATAGGAGAAGATATTTGCATACTATTTGAATCTGACAAAGAGCTGCTAACTAGAATCTACAGAGAGCTAACAACTCTATTTATAAGTGGGCAACAGACTTGAACAGAAACTTCTCTGAAGGTGACAAATGGCTAACAAACATATGAAAAAATGCTTATCATCCCCAATCATCAGAGAAATGAGAATCAAAACCACCTGGTGATGCAAATCCAAAGTCCTGGGGTTATATAATCATCACCGTCCTTAATTGCAGGTATTGGTAAAAGTACAATTACATATTCCAATTAATTACTCTTGAGACTTACGTCTACTAATTGGAGCTTCCCATTTATCTGAGATAACACCTAATTCCAGTGAGATTAGCCCACATCATAAAGTCCCAAATTAATATATTACACTATAGATGTTGGCATAGACATGGAGAGAAGGAACACTTTTGCACTGGTGGGGGGAATCCAAACTGATGCAACCTCTACGGAAAGAAGTTCTTTTAGTCAAAGAACTAAAAGTTGACTTTCCATTTGATCCTGGAATGTCACTGATACTAGGTATCTATCCAGAAGAACAAAAATCTTTTACCACAAGGGCATTTGCACAAGAGTATTTATTGCAATTCAGTTCCCAATTCAAGACATGGAAACAACCCAAGTGCCTATCAACCCATGAATGGATTAACAAACTGTGGTATATGTATACCATGGAGTACTATTCAACTATAAGAAAAGATAGTTTTTACATCTTTACATCTTTTGTGTTTACTTGGATGGAGTTGAAACACATTCTTCTTAGTATAAAGTATCACAAGAATTTTTTAAAAAGTATCCAATATACTCAATACTAATATGAAACCAAATATAAACAGCTACTTGCCCACATGAAAGAAAAACCACAAGTATAGTCTAGCAAGGGGTAGAGTAGAGAAAGAAGGGAAGAGGGAAGAAGGTGGACGATTGGCAGAATCTCACCTAATGGACACGCCCCCTAGATGAAGGGCTCAACTACAACTTGAACTTTACCTTAGAAATGAAAACAATATAACCTAAACATTTGTATCCTCATATTAAACTGAAAAGAAAAAAAGAATCTTGATTGCTTCGAAGTTTTAGCTATTATGACTCAAATGCTTCTATGAACGTTCATGTGTTGGTTTTTGTGTAGACATAAAGTTTTCAACAGTTTGGGGAAATAACAAGGAGCTCAATTGCTGGATCATAAGGAAAGAGGACCTTCAGTTTTGTCAGAAACCTCAAAACCATTTTCCAAAATGTTTGTACCCTCTTGCATTCCCACCACATCCTTGCCAACTTTAGGTATTGTCAGTGTTTTAGACTTTCTAATGGCTGTCTAGGTATATCTCATGTTGTTGTAAATTGCAGTTGTCTAGTGAGGTCTGAGGTAGATCAGGTTGTCTGTTTCATATGCTTATTTGTCATTTTTATATTATCTTTGGTGAACTTTTTGTTTCTATCTTTTCCCATTTTTTATGAAAACCCTCCATACTTTCTACTCAATTTTAATGTAAAGTTAAAACTGCTCTAAAAAATAAAGTCTATCAAAAAATCTAAATTACCCTAAGGACAAAAAAAAATCCTTCATATAATACAATTCAACTGACTTCTCACCCAGAGCAGCACCTCACATCCAAATGACTATTGTGCCATCAAACCAGTGCCATGTCTTCAAACTAGACTTGTAAAAGTATCACTAATAATTTTTGAAGCTTCTCTTTTTAGTGAACATGTCAAAAAAAAAAAAAATCTTTCTCCCGAAAGCCTACCTGAGCCCTTCCAAGTTGAGTGAGTGATTTTCCTCTCTGATCTGAGAGCATCCCAGGCACATCCGTCACAGAGGTGCTATAGAAGGATTATGGGGCTCATGTCTGCCTTCCCTAGAGGACCCTGAGCCCCCAGGAGGTAACATCAGTGATGTTCTCTGTCTCTCAGTGGCCACAGAGCCTAGTAAATAACTGCTTATTTAATGAATAATAGAGTAAATGTATTTCACTGAAACGCACACACATAGCTGCCACTGTCAACATTATAATCACATAATTTACACTTTCATAATTCATTGAGAAAAGCCAAAGTTCCATGTATAGAAAGCAACCTGTTTTACTGTAGAGCTTAGGAAAACCGTTCTGCATTGAACTAATCAGAAAGAAACAAATATAATGAACTGAACTGAATTCATTATATAGTGTAATATATTAATCTTATATTAAAGTATAATTCTATGTTAAAGAATTATTTTTTTACTGTAGTAGTCATTTTAAGATATTTAAGTAATAGCATCAGCTGCTCAGACGAGGTTTTTCAGGGTCTGCATGGAGTGACTTGTAATTAATTACTTGTACAGAAGATCTTAGGGGAAAAAATACATCTTTTCTGAAGCTCTTTATGGTACCAACCTGCGGAGAAATTGTTTTCTGGCAAGTAATTTAAAAGCAAATTTCAATTTGGTTCTGAAAAATATCATTGCAAATTAAGGCAAACTAATTATTGAGTTATTACTTAGCAAATATAAAAAGAATTAGTCCATAGGAAATAATTAGTGACAGGAACTAATTTGAAGACATAAATAATTCACTATACTTTTATGTGTTCTCTTAATTTTTAAAGCAATATATAACCTTCTTTGGAAAGACCACTATTTTAACTGAATCAGCTACTCCTGGATTTCTAAATCCAAATTGCAGTAGACTCAATTTAGCTTCATTCACTCTAAACAACTTTTTTTCCTATATCATCACTATATTAAAAACTATGTATATCGAAAGTAGTAAAACCTAAAACAAAAAGAAGTTCAACAACAACAACAAAAAGTTAATTTCCTGAGTCCTAATGTGAAACTCCGTCAGAAACTCTAATCTTAATGTTTATCATTTGGTCTATAAGGTAATGGAAACTGGAAAATTTGGATTTGAGGACAGATCATTCATCATGAAGAGTGTCCACTTATGAGATCCACTTCTCTCCAAGCTTTACTTCCCTGACCTATGAAACGTACATCATTGCTGTCATCATGCATAACTTGCGTGGTGGGGAACACAGTGTTCCCCAAACTAGTCTAACAGTAAGAATTGCCTAGAGTCCTTATTCTAGAGAAGAATTTTTTTTTTAAGTGCTCAGGACCCATCACCAGACCTATAGAATCATAATTTCCAGGGGTGAGTTCTAGTAATCTGTTTAATAAACAAGCATCCCAAGTAGATTCTTAGGTTGAAAGGTTGAGAAACTGTGCAGTGGATCCAAAATTTTTTCTTTATAACGTTCCTGAGCTGACCCAAAAAGTGCATAAAAACGAATGGAATCGTACAGCTCAGATCCTAAGTTTATACAAGGAAAAGATCAATGTCATTCCAGTTTATTGAGCAAACCACATTGCTCTAACATGGTGATTTTCCTACATTCAGATTTGCTTAACTACTGCAATAAAACCAGCCTGTCTAATCCCCGGGTTTATCACAAGGTAGCCTGGGGCTTCTGCACGGTGAGGGGCAGGGAAGGGAAGGCCTCTGATGCTAGAAACCAAGGTTGTTTCTGCCCAAGGAATTCTCATGGACAGAAGAGAACAATAGTACCCTGCATTTCACACTGGACTAAGAGAAAAGACCCTGGAAACATCTTTTTTATCACAGTGCAATGTGTCACCAGATATAAACCTAACCCCAAATCCCAAGAACATTAAGCAGATGCCCACCCAGTCAAATTGCCATAGGCAAATAGCCAGGCCACTCTTTGCAACTTGTAATCTCTTGCCCTTCTGACTCATGCTATTTCACATTTCTGAGCTATTCTCTTGGCCACAAATGCCCTTTCTTATCCTGATTCATAGAACCACTGTGTTCCAAATGTAACCGCAATGTCACCTCTTTCAGGAAGCTCTCATGAATATTTCCCCATCCCATGTGGGCCCGCCACAGCCTGCATGGAGAGGTATAGCTAGAAATATACCTCAGCATTGTATAATTATTCATGTCATGAAAAACATCTATATGTTTTTAACAACCAATTTGTGAAGATGCAGAAAGGGAGCTGGTGGAGACATTAGGCAGAGAGAGAATTTACAAGCTAGTTTAATATTTTGAAAGCAAACCAAATGCGTCATGCTCGGGGTGGATGGGGTACAAGGCAGAATCCCTCCAGTATGTCTGTCATCACCCTTCTAGGGAAACTGGGGTAAAACCAAAGACACAGGAATATGCAAGAATGTTCACAAAATCAGCTCAGAAGGGAAGGATTATCCACCCACCTGTAGGGACCTTTGAAATGAAGCTGCAGTAATCAAGCATGACATTTAAAGAAGAAAGTTAAAAGACTGCTATTTTAAACCACTCGAATCATAAAAGACCAGGTCTAAACATAGTCACCAGAATCTCAGAGATCAGTGTTCTCCGGTTGTTTCTGCTGGAGTCCAGTAACCTCTCAGCAATGACCAGGATCTCCTTGGAGCCCAAGCCTGTGTTCTATTCATCTCACTATCTCCTGTGTACCTCTCTGCTTTCTAGAGTGCTTTTGTTTGACCTTCCCACTATTCCTCCTGAACATTCCCATAAAATCCAGAATTGCTTTTCCTATCGAGCTAGTAAATTTTCCAAATGCCCTAATAAGTCTTAGTCTGTTTTAACAGTGGACAGTTCCCTATATGGCTTTATTTTTATCCTTTTATTTGCACTGTCCTTCTCTTCTTGTGGATTTTATTTGTATTTACATTATTTCATGTAAGTTTTATTTGCCCTTGCAAGAGTGGTGGTTAAAATGGCAGTAAACACAGCTGCAGGGGGAGGGGATGGTGCAGGCTCCAAACACCCAGGCTGCGTGGCACAGACCAACCTACAAGCTACAAGTAGATTTCTTCAGTTTGATCTAGACAAAAAAAAATTTTTTTAAAAACCAACCACCATAGATTATTTATTTTTTTCAAGTATTGTCATAGCAGTGGTTCACATTCAAATGCTCACTTGTCAAAAGGCCTCTGCTGTGTGAGAACCATCCTGGGATTTTGCAATGGGTGAAAGATTTTGTAACTTTAGTAATATATGTAACCAAAAGCAACTGTAAAACCCTAGAATAAGGCAAGAATAGCCAATGGAACACTCAGCATGTGTATAATATCCCTGCAAAATTCTTCAAATGAAACTGTATACCTAAAGATTTTGAGGCGATTAATAAATGGAGATTACTTTTGCTTTGCAGTGTGGTAGGAACAAAGCTTAGCTCCTTTGGTATCAGTCTTATTCAGACACCCAGGGTACAAATGTCTTTCAATAATAAAGTCTTAGAAGGAATGAGGGAGGTGGAAAATGTAGAATGAATTCCAAGCAAATCCCCATTAAAACACTGTCTTGAGGACAAGTGAGTGAACTTTAAGCTAATTCCTTTTAAAATAATGAGAACTGTGGAGATCAATCTTTCTGAAATCTCCTGAGAACCAAAGCCTCTCAAGTCTGTGCAGAGTCATCCCTTCTCACCCTAACACATGTCCAGAACAGGTGTGTCATAGTCATTGTCACTTTACATAAGGCCTCACTTGCAATCTTTCCTGTGTAGTAAGAAAAAAAGAAAGGAAGGAAAGAAAGGAAAGGAAGGAAGGAAATAGGGAGGGAGGGAAGAAAGGACAAAGGCCGATTTGATCTTAAAATTTCCTAAGTTTGGATCTATTAAACTGTTAAGGACTGTTAAGATCCTGTCCAGTTTTGATGAATTCTAAATGCTTAGAAAAATTGTTTCTAAGTCTAAGGACAGCATCAGCTAAAACATAGGTTGAATTAGGCATAAAGCCCCCATGATTAAATACATAGTTTTATGTATTAAATACGTAAGAGAAGAGCTCATATTCAAATGATAATATATATTTTAAATTCTCTTCCAACTCTTCCATCTGTCTGCCAATGGATTCCATTCAGAAAATCAGAAATAACACGAACAATTATTGGAAATTTGCTCTGGGTTTAGTGTTGCACTGACTGTGCTATGTAATTACATCCTCACAACTTATAAGTTTTTTTATTCCCATTTTATAAATGAAGCAACTGAAGCCCAAAGATGTTAAGAAACTTACCCAAGGCACACAACTAGAAAAGAGTAGATAACTTAATGAAAATGGTATATATGAACACGTAGTACAGCCTTCTTGGGTAACCCAGTTTCTCGGCTTTTATGTCCTCACCCACATGCTACCAGTTCAAGCCAAGGATCCATGAATGGAAGTGATTCATCTATTGAATTCTACCATGAAATCCTCTGCCAGTCTCATCCTCTGCTACAGTAGTTGAAGAGGAAGCCTTGTGCTAAAATGAAGAAGCTACAAGGCAGAAGCTATGTAGGACACAAATACCTGAGAATAATACCACATATCTCTTCCCAGACCTGCTTATCCTAATCTTATAGACTTGTTCTTTTCCCATTTCTGACCAGCTAGACAACCTGTTATCCACTGTGAATAAATCAATGTAAATTTTAACCTTAAGTCAATGGAAAATCAGATGTATCACTCAAAATTTGACCCATTGAGTCAAATTCGCAACTTATTTTCAGGACGACTTGAATAGGAAGACACAATTGCCATGGCTGATGCCATACCAGACAGACCTCTGCTAAACTCTCTTCTTTGCCTCTACAAATCCACTTCCCACTTTGTTCTGTGTCCCAGAAGCCAGACCTTTCTGAAGTACATCAACCAGAATCCCTTACTCTCTTGCTCTCCAATGGGATTTGAACAATTGGAGGCAGTTATCTAAATCAATGAAAACTGGCCTCTGTTATTGACTCTGACATTTTCAATTTGTAGAGGCAAGCTGAGATGTTAGCTCAAAAGCCCACAGGTGCCAAAATCTAATTTTTGCACATTCAATTATATTAAGAATAGCCAAAACAAGCAGATTTTTAGCTATTTGAAGCCCGCCTGCTTTGCATATGCCATGAGACTCATCCCACTTCTGCTTACCATTGGTAAGATAGAGCCTATGCTTATAAACTCTCTCAACCTGCTGCAGCCCTCAGAATTCTCTGAATCTGAGCCCCCATATCGTGCTACTGAATGATATCACCTGGACTTGTAAGCCCCTTCTCTGCTCCCCAGGACACCCTTACATTTCCCCCTTCCCTCCCCCCACATAGTGGCCCCTTCACTATAAGGCTCTGGCTTATCTTCTGCTCTGAGGGACTTCTTCCCTCATGCAGCCCTATCCAAGTATGGCACAATAAATAAACCCTGTTGGATGTTTCGCCTCTTGTGGTCATACCTTTTCCTTAGCCAGCCCCAAATCTCTTGAGCCCCTTACAGAGGCATCGAGAGGAAATTTAAGCTTGAGAGGCTAGAGAGGTCAAAGCACTTATCCTTTGAACTTTCTCTCTTCAAGATTACAGCTTGGCAGTGATGATTTACTTTCTCCAGATCCACAAATCATCTGGAGGCCATGTTCTCAGTTAAAAGCATGTCTCTTCAGGTTCCCATAGCTATCCCTTGCCCTTGCCCTTTCAGATCTAGAATGTTATCAGCTTCTCACTGCCATTAGCCCTGGAATGCTAATTAGCCCTCATTTTCCTTAACCCTGTCTATCCATTGGTAAATACACACTAGTTATGAAGTGCATCTATTTCATGCCAAGACTTTGTTTCCTGCTAAGGCCCTCACTCTTTTACAAGACACATCCATTAACCAGGCCAATCTTTTTCCCTATTCTGTTCATCCCATATGGAAAACTCCCAATGGGGCCATAGATTTGGCTTGAGGGAGAGGTAGTAAGGCAATAGGAAAATTTATCATGGGTGTCTGAGACCCTGTTCATGCCACTTGCCTGTGCCCTTTAGCACCTGCTCTGCTCCATCTCATACACACCATCTCACTTAACAATGTAATGCCATGCTTCAAATTTGTGATTCAATTAATCATATAATACTCAGTTCACAGTAGACATCTGGGGTCTACCACATTGTCACTTGGTATCCTATGGTTAGACATTCAGTCTCTACAAGAATCTAGTAGCAAATCCAGAGCTACTTTTACAATAGCAAATAACTGTAACCAGAAAAGGGCATAGCCTTACTGTGAAACCTCAGGCAACTGCTCTCTGAGTCTCCTGTTGGGGCTTGCTTTCCCTTCACAGAGCAAGCAGCCCCATCATGCCACACTCATAGTACCATTGTGTTTGCTGGCTTATAAAGCTCATAGATCAGAATAGCTTGAAGAAAGGCTTAGAGTTGTTACAGTCTTTTCTTATGCTGAGCTCACTTGGCAGGTTTAAAAAGGAACATGCCCAAATGTGGTATACGTTGCCTACATAATTGAGAAAGGACCACTCAACATTGTGCTTCTTTCTTCATGGTGGGCAGAACAAGGTTCAGGGGCTTATCTTTCACTTTACTTTTGCCATTTTGCTATTTGTTGTCCGTATATCTTATCAGTTTTGTTCCTTAATTTTCCTATGCTAGCTTCTTTGTGTTTAATTGACTTTTTTATCGTGTACCATTTTGATTCCTTATTTCTTTTTTGGTAAAGAAAAGAAAAAGAAATAACTATTTTTAGTTATTTTCTTAGTGGTTACCTTGGGAATTGCAATTACCATTTACTTATAACAACCAAGTTTAAATTAATATCAACTTGCAGACACAGTAGTATATAAAACTCTTCCCTATACAGCTCCATCCCTTCCTCTTTAGATTATTAATGTCACATATTGTTATGCATTATGTGCTCACTGAGATAGACTTATAATTATTGTTTCACAGACAGCAGTTATAAACCAAAAAGGCACAATAGTGCTGGTTTTTGTATTTATCTATGGAGTTACATTTACCAGTGTTTTTAATTTCTTCTCAGAGAAAGGTACTGGCTAACTTCCTTTAATTTCAACATAAAGGATCCCCTTTAAAATTTCTTATGGAGCAGCTGTGTCAGGAATGCACTCTTTCAGTTTTTGTCTACCTGCAAATGTCTTAATATATCTTTCATTCTTGAAGAATATCTTTACTGAATATGAAAGTTTTTTAAACTAACACATTAAATATGTCATCCACTGCCTCTAGTCCCATGGTTTCTGCTGAGAAATTGGCTGTTAATCTAAATGATGATCCTTTGTATGTTATTAGTTAGTTATCTTGTTGCTTTCAAGATTCTATTTTGGCTTTTGGTTATAATGTGTCTGCTTATGCATCTCTCTGAGTTTCTTCTGAGAGAAGTTCTTTGAGCTTCTGAGACACGTAGATTCCTGTATTTTATCAAAAACAAAATTGTATAGTTTTTAACTATCATCTCTTCAAATATTCTTTGCTCCTTTCTCTCTCTCCTGGTACACTTGATGGTGGCTCATGAGTTTCTTGTGCCCTATTCTTCTTTCTTCATTCTTTTCTCTTTCTGCTCCACAGAAGATTATTTTTTACCTATATTCAAGTTCATTGTCTCTTTCTTCTGTCTGTTTAAGTCTGCTGTTGAATTCTCCAGTGAATTTTTTGTTTTGATTATACTTTTCAGCTTCAGAATTTCTATTTGGCTCATTTTTATGTCCTTCTCTTCTTTTAACTCTCTACTTATTAAGGTATCATTCTTTTGATTTCCTTTCATTCTTTGTCCATGGTATCCTTAGCTCATTGAGCATATTTAAAACAACTGGTTTAAAATACATTTATAATGTATTTTCTACTAATACTAAGTTCAATATCTTTGCTTTCTCAGGGGTAGTTTCTGTTTAGTTTTATTTTTTTCTATGAATGGGCTATACTTTCTTGTTTCTTTGTATACTTCATAGTATTTTATTGAATATTCAAAAATTTTGTGTTATGTGTAAAGAAAGAAAAGAAGAAGGAAGGAAGGAAGGAGATAATGAGAAAGGAAGACAATGAAAAGGAAAGGCAAGGCTCCCCAGGTCTTTTTGGACTGGTTCTGTGTTGAGACACTCCACTTAGCCAGACCATTTACAACTGCACCTTAACTTTCATTTCCTGCTTGCATTTAGCTGAAAGACCAGCTAAAGGTGACAGCTTATGGTCTTCTCAAGTCTTTTCTGAGCATCTGTTTTTCTCTGAGAATGTATGTGACTTTCTAGGTTCCCCATATGTACAGTGGCTTTTCAAAACCCCTCTTCACCCCTCCCCCAAAGAAATCTTACTTCCTGAATTTCCTTACCAGGCTATTGGCATGTCTATTGTTTGTCCCAACTTTGTTCATCAGGCAACAGCAGCTTGTTTATTTGGCTTACATTAATTTTGAGAACCATGTAGCTGTTCCACTCTGATAGAGTTCCAATTAGGTTAAAACAGAGAAGCACTTGCTATGGTCCTTTAGAAAAAGCCCAATCAAATCAAAGCAGACATATTCTTTGGTAACAAGGTGGTTTTGTTTTGTTGTTTTTTTTTTTTTTTTGGAGAAAAAGTCTCACTTTATCGCTCTCAGTAAAGTGCTGTGGTGTCACAGCTCACAGCAACCTCCAACTCTGGGGCTTAGGCTATTCTTGTGCCTCACCCTCCTAAGTAGCTGGGACTACAGGCACCTGCCACAACACCTGGCTATTTTTTTTGTTGCCATTTGGCCAGGGCTGGGTTCAAGCCCAGCACCCTTGGTATATGGGGCCAGTGCCCTACCCACTGAGCCACAGGCACCACCAGGTAACAAGGTTTGCTATTCTCCATCCTGAATCAAATATTCACACTGAGAATGCAAGCTGCAGTCTTCAAGACTGCCACCACATCAGAGAAGGGGTTAGGGCTAGGGTAAGTTAAAATGCCACAAAGCTCTCTTACCTTTATTCAGTGGCCTTTCTCCTGGCTAAACATTTTCTTGGTTTGTGTGAATCTTTAACTCTCTTCCAGAGTTCGAATAAAGTTGATTCTGACAATTCTTCCAAGTTTTTTAGTGGTTTGGGATGGATGGACACTGTAGGTATCTACTCCATGATTTGCATGGACATCACCTTTGGTCAATCTTGCCTCCCTCTTTAACAAAAATATTCCACATGATTCAAGCCATAGTACTCCTAAGAACTTCACAAATATAATAAGCCCCAGAATTTCTTTAGGGCTTATTTCCATCTCTCTGTTTTACAGAAGCATCTAGGATGCTTAGTGTTTCTTGATTTCCATGCCAAATAATCCTACAGACCTGTATAACATTCTATGGGAAGTCAAGACAATTGGTATCACTTGAACTATATTGTAACAGAGAACAGAACTGACAGAACCCTGATATTAGGCAGTGAATGTGTACTGTTATTCTATCCAAGTGAAAATAATCTGCTTATTTCTACCTTTGCTCATTAGAATATGATACATATCTTATACTGAGAGGTATTTGTTCTAATAAAGATGTAACATTAAGAAAATTATGATCTTCCTCTTTTTCCAGCTGGAACCATGGAGGGTGTCGAAGAGAAGAAAAAGAAGTTTCCTGCTGTGCCAGAAGCCCTTAAGAAAAAGCGAAAGAATTTTGCAGAGCTGAAGATCAAACATCTGAGAAAGAAGTGTGCCTAAAAGATGCTTCGAAAGGCAAGGAGGAAGCTTATCTATGAAAAAGCTAAGCATTATCATAAAGAATACAGGCAGATGTACAGGACTGAGATTCGGATGGCTAGAATGGCAAGAAAAGCTGGCAACTTCTATGTACCTGCAGAACCCAGATTGGCATTTGTCATCAGGATCAGAGGTATCAATGGTTTGAGTCCAAAGGTCCGAAAGGTGTTGCAGCTTCTTCACCTTCGCCAAATCGTCAATGGAACTTTTGTTAAGCTCAACAAGGCTTCCATTAACATGCTGAGGATTGTAGAACCGTATATTGCATGGGGGACCCAAATCTGAAGTCAGTAAATGAGCTAATTTACAAGCGTGGTTATGGCAAAAATCATTAAGAAATGAATTGCATTGATTGATAACAGTTTGATTGCACAATATCTTGGTAAATATGGCATCATCTGCATGGAGGATCTGATTCATGAGGTCTACACTGTTGGAAAACGCAAATAATTTCTTGTGGCCCTTCAAATTATCATCTCCATGGGGGGGAATGAAGAAAAAGACAACCCACCTTGTAGAAGGTGGAGATACTGGTAACAGGGAAGACCAAATCAATAGGCTTATTAGAAGAATGAACTAAGGTATCTGCCCTGATTGTTTTTGTGATCTGGTCAGTTAATAAACAGTGACTGCTTTCAAATTGAAAAAAAAAAAAAAAGAAAGAAAGAAAGAAAGAAAGAAAATTATAGCTATTGCCATTAAGTTTATAATAATCCACAGTTATTCTATGGGATCCATCTCATTCTGCACAAGCCTAATAGGGAATTTAAATGAAGATAACAGTAGAAATCACAACCCTACATCTTTCCCATCTTTGAAAATGCCACAAATCTCTACTGTCTCCTTGGTAACAAGGTATAACTTTTGATTTACTATTTTGGTGAGGGGTGGCAGGAACTGGGCTTCTTCTTGACCCTCTTTATTATAACAACCTTCACTAAATAGATTTTTAAGTACATCTGTTCAGTCTGTGCATTTTTATGTTTTGGGGACTCAGACTAAAAGGGATTTGTGGCTTGTGGTCTTTCTGGATTCATTTTAAGAAAGACTCAGGTCAAGAATTGTTTTATCACCTGACCTTTATAAGCCCTTACTTTTAATAATAAATGAATTTTGTTTCCCAGGATAGCATCTAATTTAGAGCCAGTATTAAAAACCTCTGAAAATAACTGTTTGCTTTCTCCAAAAAATAGTCACCACAGCTGAGGACAAGCTGTGGGTGGCTTAAAGAAAGTTTCACAACATACATCTGTGGAATAAAATCAATGTCCTTACTTATGGTTACCTTTAAGTAAGGGGTTTGGGATCTGTGAAGTGGCTTAAATCTAAGAACTAGATAAAGGGAACAAGTACCCCTATGGCAATTTGAATGAGGTTTCTGCCCACCACCAGACTTAGACTTTTTCCACTTATATGAGTCAAGAAGAACCTTAGCCTTTCTCTGATCATTCATTTAAGCATATTCTCCAGATTATAATATGTGGCATTTTCATTATCATTATTTAAAAGTCTATAATTTCTGTTTATATTTTTCCTTTACTTAAGAGTTGTTTAACAGAAAGTTTTATTTTTTTCATGTAAAAGGAAACTTTTGTTGTGTTAATAATTTCTGAGTTTTTTTGCACTGCAACCAGATAATATAGGTCTTTAAGATCGTTTTTGATATTTTATCTGTGACCTAATACATGACCAACTTTTATGAATAATCCACAGGCAAAGTAAGGGTAAAGTGAGGGTACTTCACAATGAAATATTATGATATAATTGTCAAGGACTGACAATTAAGTTCAAGAACTTGTCACTGTGGGCTTAGGCTACAGCACTGTACAAACAACTCAGTAAGGTTTCAGAACCTTGGTATATCAGTGTCTCACAGCTGCATTAGTCTTAACATGTGGCAGTGTCTTGCAGAGTGGTGTTCCTTATTGTTGTTGCGTGTTTTTAGGTGTCATTACAAGAATGTCAGAGCTTGTATTAGAGCAACAAGCAAACATTAAGTTTCTTGTTAAACTTGACAAGAATGGAAGTGAAATCAGGAACATGTTAGTACAAGTTTATGGATATAATACCAGGAAGAAAATGGCAGTGTACAAATGGATAAACATTTTTCTGAGGGGAGAAAAAGCATCACTGATGAAGAGAGGTCAGGGAAGCCAGTAATAAGCGGAACTGATAAAAAACATTAAAAAAAATTCATTGCCATCCTATTCCTGTTTTTTTAATCTATTTAAATTCACATATTCTTTTAATTTCTAATTCAAGGTATACCTCCAAATATTTGTTCATGACCAAATACTTACTTGAATTATTTGATTCAGACTGAAGTATTGTTTACTAGTTTTCTTGTATTTCACAATTCCTTTTGCAGGAGAATTTTCAGCAGTTGGGATATTTTCAAAATTATTTTCTGTGACTACCCCTGATACCAACTGCTCTATCAGTCAGGCTCTGCAAAATGCATGAGGGACACTCAATAGGTTTACATAAAAATAAGTTTATAAAGGAACTATTTTAAAAGATATGAGCAAAATTAAAGAATCTGCAAGAGATGATGAAACAAGTACCCAGGGGCCAGAAATGAGGGAAAATGTTCGCAGTTTAGGCATTAAAAAAGGGGACGAGAGCAGAGATTCCAAACCCCAAGGAGAGCCAAGGCTATAGGAGAGGGACCATCCTACAGGAGATGAGGTTAACAAGTAAGGGATGTAGTCATTATAAAACCATAATCGGGTCAGGAGAGACAGACCCCAAGTCCTTCTGTTTTAGCCTTCTGATTTCCTGTAATGCCCCCACTGGATGAATGGAAGCTTGGGCCAGAGGGCAAGATGACTAACTGGATATTGTGCACAGAGGGGGCCAGAGCAAGGCAGAGAAAGGGGAAATGGGCCCGGTGGGGTTAATAAAGAATAACAAGATGTGCTATCAAGGCAAATAAATTTTTCCCAATTCAGCATTATCCCCCCAAAAAACAACATTTTATAATTATTTGCATAAATTTAGGGGGCATTTTTGTTACATAGACATACTGCATAGTGGTGATGTCTAGGCATTTAGTGTATCTACCACTCAAATAGTGTACATTGTACCCAATAAGTAGTTTCTGATACCTCACCAGCCTCCTACCCTTCCCAATCTTCAATGTGTGTGATTACACACTCTATGTCATATGTACACATTATTTAGCTCCCACTTATAGGTGAAAGCATGCAGCATTTGACTTTCAGCTTCTACGTTATTTCACTTAAGAGGATGGCCTCCAGATAGATCCATGATGCTGTGAAAGACATGATTTCATCCTTTTTCATGACTGAATAGTGTCCCATGGTGTATATATACCTCATTTTCTTTATCCAGTCATCACTGACAGAGACTTCTATTAATTCCATGTCTTTGCTATTGTGACTTGTGCTTTTGTAAGCATATGAATGCAGGTATTGTTTTGATATAATGATTTCTTTTCATTTGGGTGTTTACCCAGTAGTGGGATTACTGGATCAAATGCTAGTTCTAGTTTTAGTTCTTTGAGAAATCTCTATGCTGTTTTCCATAGGAGTTGTACTAATTTACATTCTTACCAACAGTGTGTAAATTCCCTTTTCTCCACATCCTAACCAATATCTGTTATTGTTTTACTTTTTAATAATAGTCATTCTGACTTGTGTAAGGTGATATCTCATTATGGCCTTCATTTGCATTTCTCTGATGATTCGTGATTGTAGCAGCCCATATAGCTTATGGCTAGGAGGAGTGAGAGTTATAAGAAATACCTATAATGGAACACCTTGGTGAAAAGGGCATGGAGAGAGATTTGGTTCTAACAAGCATGAGAGAGCTCGCAAGATGAGAGCATTGGTGAATTGGCAGTCTCTACATCTGTGGTGTTGAGAGGCATGAGATCAGCCTTAAATTAGGCTGGAGGACTAGGCAGTCGGGAGCACACGCATTCTATCACGGATGCGCTTTCTCTGACTCTCCTCTTCTGCCTGTAGAACACCAGCATGGCATCTCTGCTGAAGATTACCAAGTTCTGCTAAAGACTAAGATCTATCTGCTCTAAGAAGACTGCTTTATTCTCTCTCAGATCCTCTCTCTCTCTCTCTCTCTCCAGCTAACGTAGATAGCCCTCAAGCACCTAAAACAAACTGTTCCTGAGCAAGGTAGCTTAGTGGTCCGTGTCTGGAATCTACCTAAGCCAGGCCCAAAACCTGGCCAGTCCCAGGCCCTGACAAGTGGTATCAGAAGCAGATTCTGACAAGTGATGTTGAGCATTTTTTTAAAGTCTTGTTGGCCCTTTGTATATCTTTCAAAAAATGCCTCTTTGTGTACTTTGCCCGCTTTTTAATGGGGTTATTTGGGTCTTTTGTTTGTTCAGCTATTTGAGTTCCTTGTAGATTCTGGACATTGGCCGAGGCAAAGAATTCATGACTAGCACCTCAAAAGCAAATGTAACAAAAACAAAAATAGACAAATGAGACTTAATTAAACTAAAAAGCTTCTGCACAACAAAAGAAATAATCAACCAAGAGAACAGACAAGCTGCACAATGGGAGAAAATATTTGCCAACTATGCATCTGACAAGGGATCTTCCAACATGATTTTATGTAACACATTCCAAAAGTATCTGACTACAAAGCATAACATAATTTTAAAGACAATAAGAGCTCTTATAGTGCCTGCTGGGATTAAAATAAACAGCAAAGAAAAAATGATCTGAAATAACAAATTACATTAATCGCTTCAAGATATAATCAACATTTCATTTTACATCATGAAAACTAAAATCACCAAGTTATTTCTACTTCATTAAGACTTAAATATGTAAAAACAAAACTAAGATTATTTCACTTTAAATTTCTCTTACAATACATGAGACACTCAAATGCAAGTTTGTTTTTTTTTTAATTAACTCATAACTGTATACATTAAGGCATTTGTGGGGTACAGTATGCTGATTTTATAAACAATTGGAATGCTTACATCAAACTGGTTAATATAGCCTTCACCTCACTTACTTAATTATTGTGTTAAGACATTTATACTCTACATTTAATTTTGAGTCCTAATCACACAGCACATAATACTAGGGACAATGGTGCTGAACTGGCTCCTTGGAGTCAGGTGAAAACATTAGGCCAATGTATATATTCTATTTTTGGTTCACTTTTTTAAATAAATATCTGGTTTTATACAAATAGCAATGAAAGAAACATATATTTTGCATTATGCAGGATAATTATGCTCTCTCAGTTACTGTTTTCTCTTGGACATCTTAAAATGTTACAGAAATTAGAGGTCTCTATTATTCATTCTCATTTTGAAATATTCAGAATATGTTTGTTTTCATGTCTTTACTCTTTCAGACACAATCTATATTTAAAAATTCCTTCTAGAAGCTTCAGCTTTTTGATGAATGAAGGTTTTTTGAATGATAAATGTTTAAACCACAATGCTGGATAATGTCATGAATGGAACAAGGTAGAAAAATTAATCAAAATTCCACTTAGGAGGAGTTATATTCTTTTATTTGCTTGTGTGTGTGTGGGTGTGTGTTTTGCAAGGACTACTTTGAGATGTTCAGGGCACAGTAGAGAGAGGTAAGAATTTGAAGCTCATGGAGAGCAGAAGGGGTCAACACTCTGAGTTGGAGGTATTAGTAGGAGACACAGGAGGAAAAAGGAAAAAGATGACCCCAGAGATGGCAGATGGTTCTTCCTTTAATACATAGACCTTTATAAATCCTACAAAATTCATTTGTGATTGATGGGAGCATATTTGGGATAGAAACTCATCAAATGGACAAGCTTGATTCACACAGTAGATCACTGCTGCTAGAGTCTTCTAAGCATCAGCAGACATCTGGGTTGCAAAATTAGACATAGAACACCTTTGCAGCCTAGAAACTCTCAGAGACACCACAGAAGTAACCTCCACAACTAGGCAATAAGTGTCGATTATGCACCAGGGTACAGAAAGAATTGCATGCATTCTTTTCTTCTTCTTTTTTCCTTTTTTATTTCTGATTAATATGAGGGTACATATAATTAGGTTACATTGTTTGCATTTGTAAGATAAAGTCTAGTTGTACTTGTGTTCTTCACCCAGGAAGCATGCCATATACCCATGCATTGTACCTGTTTGGTGGAAACTTACCAATCCTCTTCTTGAATTTAATTGAGTTTTTCTCTCATGGGGGCCTGTAGTTGTTAGTCATTTTAACTTAGTATTGAGTGCATGGAATGTTAATCATTATTTAAATCTTCTACTCAGTAAAAGAATTAAAAGAATGATAAAAATTGAGAAAAACAGCATTGTATTTCCTACATATTGAATAAATCCATTTCAGAAAGGCAGCTATGATCCTCTGTGCCTGTTACCACTTATCACAGCTATGATTTGACAAATAAAACTTAAAGACTGAATAAATAATGATTAGATTTGATTTTTCTTGATTTTCCTGCTCATTTTAACTTAGTATTGAGTGCATGGAATGATGGATTTTCCATTCTTGAGATACTTCATTTAAGAGAATGTTCTCCAAATTCATCCAGGTAAATAGAAAAGGTACAAAATCTTCATCTTTCTATGACTGAACAGTATTCCATGGTATACATGCATTCTTTCTGGCTTCTGAAAAGAAGATTATCACATTCAGTAAAGAAAATGGTATACAGAGCTTTTCTAACAGAAAGAGAGGGGGAGAAAGAAGAAGAGTGATGATAGGTATTTTGAAGAAAAACTGTCACTTAGCATTCTTGAGGGAGACATGGGTTATTGGGAGGAACAGCTATCCACACAGTCTTGCTGCCTTGTCATAAGGGTCCAGTTCCCATCAGGAACTACTAGAGGCATGGAGAAAAAGGCCTGATAAAAGAATTAAAAGAATGATAAAAATTGAGAAAAACAGCCTTATATTTCCTGCATGTTGAAGAAATCCATTTCAAAAAGGCAGCTCTGATCCTGTATTCCTCTTCTCATTTATCACAGCTATGATTTGACAAATAAAACTTAAAGAGTGAATAAATGATGATTAGAAAAATCTCAGCCCCTTAACTGGTCAAATGCACATTGTTCACTTGAACTGCTCCAGACAAAGTGATCAGACACTTGGAACTGTTAAGTGCATCATTTTGCCATTGTATTCATAATGTAATTTATGTTCTTATTAGGTAATTTGTTTCTCTTAAAGGCAATGTAAATATAAGGTAGTATTAATTTTCCCTGACCAAAAAAAACCTATTTATTTATTTATTCACTCAGAAATATGCCCTGAGCACCTCAGATGCCCAACACTGGAAAGGCACGTGGCGATCATGCAGGGTTTAACTGCATCATAAAACAAGCCACCTGTTACAGCTCCATGCTGATGGAAAGGTGATTTTTTTAGATGTTACAGAAAATGTGAAGACTCATGGTTTTACTTGCTTAAAAGCAAAAGAACTTCAAAAGTATATTAAATTAGTAGACTGATAAGACTCTACATTTACATTTACCTGCCATTTGATTTTTTTTTTTTTGACCGGGTTTGAACCCGCCACCTCCCACATATGGGGCCAGTGCCCTACTCCTTTGAGCCACAGGTGCCACCCCCATGTGATTTTTTAAAACAAACAAAGGTATATGAAATAGAGTACCAAATGAACTAGAGGGCTTTACAAACTAGCATTACCTCTATTTCAATTTTTACAAAACTATTTTCTCTTTTATTAAAAAATTCCTTTTCCTTTTCTGGGAATCAGCAACCTACTGATGTCATACAAGCCCATGGTAATTTACTATAATAATTAATGTAAAAGACGGGTGGCTTGCTCTGAGTCTCCCCAAGTTATCTCCCTCTACCAAGGACCCAGAAGGAAAGCAAACTGGTTTCTCAAAATGTCCGTGTTGTTGAATATACATTAAACTTGAGTATATTACTTCATATCTGATGCTCCAAGTTATGTACCAGCCTAGGACAGAACGTAATATTAGCTCTTTAGAACATCTAGCTTGCAGGATTTTCTGTTGCTTAGCTAAATATGCCCTCCCCACTCTGTGCATATTTACATTATCTTTAAAGAGAGTACCAGAAAACTGCCCCACACTCTCTGATGGAATCATTATATTTATTTGTTTTCAATTTGGAAGTTGAGGGTCATAAAGATGGAGATGAAAACTTTCTTTTTTAAATCAGTCATAAGTTAGTTTTTCAAAAACCAGATGTGATATGCTTCAATTTTTCATAGTTTCAAAGGGAATTTGGAAAATGATAGATAACCCCACCTTCAGTAGGACCAGAGTTTAAGGGGCGGAAAGCTTGGCTGATGCGCCAGACAGCATTATAGGAGCACATATTTTACTCTAGAACACAGAACCCTACCAGCAAGTTAACATGTGGAATTCCACGGTTCTGGAGACAAACTGTCATGTGCTTATCTATCTGTTTATTCTTGGTGAAGTCTCTTCAGAGGTGCAGAGATGACCGAGGAGTTCATGTCTGAGCAGCCGCCTATGCCTGGCCCTGGTCCACCTGGTCCTTCAGTCTTAGGCAGCAGAGCCAAATGAGAATCTTTCAGACAGGCCTGGAAAGGGCACCTACCGTGAGCACAGAACCCCAGACAGCTTAGAAAATGGAGTCTCCCAATACAACTGTTTACTAACTCAGCCACACCTTCCTGCACTTATATCTATTAACCACTTGTCAAGTATTCCTCCTCACACCAGGCCTATGCACCCCTCTCCTCCATCTTGCAGGTTCCTAGAGTTCAACCGCCCTCACTTTGGAACCCAGTTGATCTATAATGAGGATTCTGGGCTTCCCAAGAAGAATGCAGGACTTTTGATTTAGAAGTGGCCTAAGAGAGCCTAACCTCCCAGATCGGAGGCTAAGCTATTGCCACATCCACTCTCCTTCTGGTTTGCAGCCAGAAGTTCAATGCTGGGGCAACCTGCTATGCCACACCACCTCCTCTGAGACAGTCCACTTCTGAACCTGCCACATCTCCAGCTTCACCTCTGTCTCCTCAAAGCAATTATGTCGCAATCTCCTAGCAGAGTTTCCTAACCCCAAGTGTTTCAAGGAAGGGGCAAAGGCTTAGAAGGGGTTTTCTACAATGTCCCCTAAAACAAGTTCCCCAAACCTGGCTATCAAAATCACTGGGAAAATTTATACATCATAGGCCTGCTACGAGCCAGGCAGCAAGAGCACCCATGCTCTGTTAACAGAGACCTCATTTAAAAGGTTTGGTAGAATTCTGACATGAAGCCATCTGGTCGTGGGATTTTCTTTTTAGGGAGATTTTGTATAGTTGATGCTATTTCAGAACTTGATATAGGC